>CM046447.1:835592-1075826 GCA_025506515.1 Flaveria trinervia | reverse complement strand
TGGGTGATCACTTGAGGATGATGCACATGATGATGTGGTTTGGAAATTACTTTCACCTTGAGGTTTTACTATTGATTTTGGAGTAAAATCTGTAGGTGGTGCAATGTGATTGTAACCTATTCCAAACTTCACATTCGAACCAGTTTGCTTACTGAGCAGCATTTCAAATCCCTTGCAGGATGATACCCAGCGGTCACACTCAACTTGGGTAGCTGCAAGATTTTCTTTGAGTTCTCTGTGGTTCTCAAGAATGACCTCTAGCTTAGTTTTTTCATCATTTAATTGGCATTTAAGCTTATAAATCTCATTATCTTTATCTTTAAGGACAAACTCATACTCACCTTTTCTTTTGGAAAGGGTTTGCTCAAGCTCAAGATATTGATTTACTAAAGCTACATTTGCCTCTGTAATAGAGATAAATGCAGCTATGCAAGATTCAGAACATAGCTTGGCCTTAGCCTCAGAGGATACCTGGGTTACCTGTGAAGAAGATGCATTGGAGCATGAACTCTCAGTAGAATCCAGGGCCATGAGAGCTAGATTCCCAAAAGGATGTTCACCACCATGTTGACCATCACCAGCAAATAATTGCTCATCACCAGAAAGATCATCTGGTAAACTGCTCCAGTCAACAACACCAGGGGTGAAGAAGCTGTGATGAGGTTGTGATTGAGATGATTGAGATCGTAGAGGCTCAGGTAAGGCTTGAGGTTGTTGTGCAATAGGAACTTGAACTTGATTTGGCTGTGGCATGTAATAGCAGGGATATGGATATGGTATTGGACCTTGAGGGACAAAATATGCAGGAGATATAGGTTGTGAGTGATGACCAGAACTAGCAGGATGTTGCCCTCTATTTTGTGGACTATTGCTTGGAAAAGTCACAAAGGGTGCAGAGGAGTTAGATCCATTTTCTCTTTAATTCTTCTTTATGTTTGAGTTTGGAACCTCTTTTGTACCAGCAATCATCTGTAAGATGATTGAACAATCCACATACTTCACATGGTTTCTTCTTCATCTTAGGTTGATCATCGACTAAAGAGGGTGAAGCAACTGAAGACTTGCTCTTCAGTGCTTTGGAAGCATTGTTTGCTTTCTTGACTTCCTCTTTAGTAGTCTTCAAATTCTTTCTACTGACAGTTTTATTCTTTTCAGTACTGACAGTAGTTGGAGTTTGAACTTCAGGTGTTAAATCCTGCTCTCTAGTCCTTTCAGGACTTTCAAAATTAACACCTGAGTTGATCAACTCATGGATCATGTGAGTGTCAGCAGTGGAACCATCAACATCAGCTGATAGGTTCTGAGAGGGCTTGATGCTGACTTCTACTTCTGATTGTGCTGTATCAGAAAGTAGATCACATGATGAGATGGATTGGTTATTACTCTCACCATGAGATTCTACCTCTACTCTGGGAGTAAAATCTGTAGGTGGAGCAGTGTGATTGTAACCAATGCCAAACTTCACATTGGAAGCAGATTGCTTACTAAGAAGCATTTCAAAACCTTTGCATGATTGTACCCATATATCACACTCTACTTGGGTAACTGCAAGGGTTTCTTTGAGATCTTTATACTTCTCTAGAAGTATCTCTTCCCTAGCCTTATCATCAGTTATTTGGCATTTCAGTTTGTAAATCTCATCATTTTTATCATTAAGCACAGACTCAATTCGATTTGCTTTTGGAAATTATTTGTTCTAGCTCAATGTTCTTGTTGATTAAAGCTACATTTGCTTCTCTAATAGATGCAAATGCTCCTATGCATGTTTCAGAACATAATTTGGCTTTTGCCTCAGAGGATACCTGTGATACCTTTGGTGTAGAGGCATTAGAGGATGAAGTATCAGCAGAATCCAAAGCCATAAGAGCTAGATTTCCAAAGGGACTTTCACCACCATGTTGACCAGCACCTGAGAACAGTTGTTCATGACCAGAAAAGTCATCTGGTAAACTGCTCCAGTCAACAACTCCTGGGGTGAAGAAGCTGTGTTGTTGAGGTTGAGTTTGTTAATGAGATTGGGAAGGTTGTGGTTCAGGCAATGCTTGTGGTTGTTGTGCAATTGGAGCTTGAACAGGATTTGGTTGAGGCATATAATAGCAGGGATACGGATATGACATTTGACCCTGGGGAACAAAGTATGCAGGAGATCTAGGATGTGAATGATGACCAGAACCAACAGGATGTTGCCCTCTGTTTTGTGGACTAGTACTAGGAAAAGTCACAAAGGGTGCAGAAGAGTTAGATCCAGTTGATCTACACTCTCTTGCAAAGTGTCCAAGCCTGTGGCATTTGTGACACCTCAACTTAATCTTGTCAAAACCAACTTTGGTTTTGCCAGAGAGTCCTGGAAATTTCCTACCAGTTCTCTTGTAGAACTTTTGAGACTTGATATTAATCAAGGCCATTTGGATTAGAATATCCATCTCTTCTAAGTCATCATCAGCAATACCTTTCAAATCATCCATAATGAAGCACAAATTGTCACTATTACAGCCTGACTAACTATCAACACTAACAAATGCATGATCAGTACTCTTTGAAGAGAAATCTATATGCTCATCATAATTGCTTTCTGATGCAGCATATTCTGACTCATGACCAACCAAGGCAGTATTCCCTGGTACAAAGTCATCAGTGAGCTTTCCTGATGATGCCAGTTTCCTTTTCTGCTCTATCTCTCTTTCAAATGTAAGCAGTTTCCCATGGAGTTGGGTGAGAGATAGGCTATCCAGATTTGCACTGTAGCATAAGACAATGATATATGTGTCCCATCTCTCAGGCAGTGATGTGAGGAATTTTTTGTTCATCTGGCTATTAGTGTATTCATGTTTGACCATTTTCAGCTCAGAGATCAAACATGAAAAACGCTCAAACTGTTGAGTCAGTGACTCACCCTTCCTATGAGAGAATGTCTCATATTACTGGGCAAGGATTTCTCTGTTGTTTGTTAAGACCTCATCTGTTCCACCAAATTGTTCCTTCAATGCATTCCAGAGGTCATGAGCAGTTTCATGATGCATAAGCCCAGAATAGATTTCATTAGGCAGAGCCATGGCCAGAATACCATGCGCTTTAGCATCAATCTCAAACAGTTTTCGATCCTCATCTGAGTATTGTTCCTTCTTCTTCGGAACCATTTGGTTGGTTTCCAGATTGTTCACCATAGGCTTGTGTGGACCATGTACCACAGATGTCCAACAACCTGAACTGTTAACAGACAGGTGATGGAGCATTCTTCGTTGCCATATGTTATACTCAGTCCTAACCAGCATCGGAGGCTTGGTTGAGGAACCGGTATTGTGAGGGTCATTAGAAGGAGTAGTCATTCTTAGATTCAACCAAATTCAATTAAGTTTTAACTGATTTAGTGCAAAACACAACAAACTCAATATGAACCAAGAGAAAACTCAAAGCAAATAACCGAAAGCAGCAGAAATTCAATGATCTATAACCAATTCTTGCAAATATGCTAATTTAATCAAACTTAGATATCGAAATAGCAGTTTCAATGATCAAGTTAGATCAATCAATGATTAACCCGCTCTGATACCATTGTTAGGTTCAGTGATCTAAGTTTGATTAATTAGAGTAGATTGCAGCGGAATTTGAACAATAAATTAGACAATTCACAAGAACACAATTGATATTCAGTGAAAAGTAAACGGTTATAGAGAGAGAATTCTGCAAAAGGAATATTTCATTCATATGCTTTCGTGGTGGCTGAATGTCACACGTTACAACTAGGTCAACATTCCTTATATAGGGAATGTGACGTTTGCTGATGTCACTTGATAGTGACATCTAACAGTATTATACAAACTACTGAAACTATGCAAACTACTGAGAATGTTCTCAACTACTGAGTACATCTCAGAGAATGCTAAGTACAAAAACATAAAACTACTGAACTAAAACTACTGAAACTATAAACTACTGAAATGTAAATTACAAGTACTGAAAAGGAAAACCATCACAACTACTAATCACTCTGGTCTTCAGTCTTTGTCTTCAGTCTTTGTTCTTCAGACTTTTACTTTCAGACTTTGTCTTCAGCTGATAGCTTTAGACTTTGTCTTCAGTACTTTACTTTCAGACTTTGTCTTCAGTAGAAGTCTTTAGATCTTGTCTTCAGACTTTGTCTTCAGACTTTGTCTTCAGACCTTGTAATCAGCTGATGTCTTCAGCTGTTGTGATCTTCTTCAGCAGTTGCAATGTCTGTGGGACTTAGAGGTTTTTCTGATCAGGCTCATTGGTTCTTTTGGTCTAACATTGAAGCAGCTCGCTCAGAAAAATTATTCCTTAGAAGTACATCTTAGGAGTTAACCCTCACAAAAACACAAAAAACATATCTTAGTTTTAAGTTTTCAGTAATATTTCTTTTATTTCTGTACAAAGTCAGTCCATTTCAATTTGTTCAGTATTGGACTATGTCATGGAAGTTGATAAGGGACCTTATCATCTAAAAGGTCACATCTGAGGTGACCGCACGTGCTTTCAAACAAAAAAAATTGGGTCACGTCTGAGGTGACAAAATGTTTTAAAAAGATCACGTCTGAGGTGATCAAAGGTTTTTCTAGGTAAAATGATCATGTTTTAGATGATCAAATGCTCATAACATTCATTCATAAGATAAAAGTGGTGTAAAATGTAAAATGGTCTTAAAGTCAAAACCATGAGTATGACTCATTCGCACGACTGGACCATGAGCACTGACCAGTCGTACGATTGAAGGATATAAATGTGCCCAATCGCATGGTTAACCCACATGTATGGGCCATTCGTGCGATTGAACCATCTGTATCACTAAAATAACACGATTGGACACCTAAAAAGTTCGAATCGCATAGATAAAGGAGACCGAATGACACAGTCGCACGAGTGACCTCTAGTCACACGACTGAAGGTGACCGACTGTGCCAGTCGCACGACTGATCTTAAGTCGCACGAAACAACTATGTGACGGGGCTCAGTCGCACGACTGAAAGAAGACCCACTATAAATAGAGGGGGAGTCAGACGTAGTCACTCATCACTCTTAATCGGCTTTGAAGTTGCACGAGAGCAGTGGTACTCTGAGAAATTGAGTCTCATTGTTGTAGCATTGTGTTTGTGATTCTAACCATTACTCTACCCGTCTACAGGTACACTTCAACCAAGCTCAGTAAAAATAAAGGTTTTAAATGTAGGTTTTTAAGTGTTGAAATCACCAAAAATGCATAACCGAGACTCCTCTTGAGTATAGAACACTTAAGTGGTCACACATGTTGGCCTAAATGATTCTAAGTGCTAATTCGAGTCTCTGCGGTCAAAATGATTGTAAACACAAAGTGAAATGTCATGTCTTGAAAAAGAGTAAAATCTTCTGCGTTTAATAGTGAGGTATGTGAATGGACATGCTGATGAACTCCAGTCGCATGATTGAGTTAGGCGAGAAACTAAATCACACGTATGAACCATGCTTTTGGGTTCTGTCGCTTGACTGTTCCAATCGCATGGTACAATATACGACTAAGTTCGGTCGCAAGCTCAATCGTACGACTGAGCCCAATCGCACGACTAGGCCTCAATTGCATTGTCCATTCGCATGATTGTACTAAATGAATCTAGTTCATTAAAATCCAAGTGTCATCCATGTACACCGATTCTAACTTATACGTGTCTTGTGTTGCAGCACTATGGTTGAATGCTCGATAGTGAACGACAAGCATAATGTATGTGCACATGTAGATGCTAGTCTGAGGATGAGGTACACTGGGGACATCAACCCAGGTGTGTTTAACAACAGAAACTTGAGTCCCCTATTCAAGTGCTTAGCTCAAGACATCCATAAGTGTATAGTATCATGGGGAGTAGGAATTGATGAGATGTCTATTCAAATCCAAAATGCATACTTAGCAATGATGTTAAACCATCTGTCCACATGCTCTCAGATGATCCTCTTCTTGTTGATGGAGAGGAAGAAGATGATGTTTTGGACAGAGATAGGAATAATGCTATGCAAATGGGCGGTGGTATGGATGACGAAGACTCTCAAGAAACTAACAAGGTTATGTCATTTAAGGTCCAAGCTGTCTATGCTTATTGGTTACAGTAGAATATCTCTCAGGCTTATGAACAACAGATTGATCCACAACAGAGCCAAAAGCTTGCTGAAGAAGTACTAATGATTCTAGAAGAAGGTGATGACCTTGAAGTTGAAACTAAATTCCTGATGCATTGGCAGTATGTTAATTTCAACCCGATCAAGAACCTTTTGAAAAAAACAGATTGAAGATTATGTGAAGTGCACAAGACTAAAGCTCATGACAAAAGGAATTATTAGATGTTTTTGTATTTAAAAACTTGTGTAATTGAATCATGTATTAAACTTGTGTACATAATGTTTATATTTTGATTATTAATGTTTTTGTCTTGATTATTAACTAATGATTGCTGTGTTGAATGTCTAAATCAAACATATCCAAACTTTCAAAGGGATGAATATGATGTAGATCCCCTTTAGCAGGTCAAGACTCAATTAACCATGATTCTTGATCTGCAAGAGATCGTAAGGAGATTTGCGAGTTACACTCGGAAGAGGGGGACACAAATCACGAATTTACTGACGAGCAGTTGGCCGAAATATTCAAACTAAATGCCGACGAGATCATGAAAAACGCTCTAACAGTACAAGGTGATAGTGATGACAAACTCAATGACATTGATGAGATCAAGATAGAAGATGTCACTAATCAACATTATCCAGAGTACACTGACATTGAAGGTAATGTGGTACCCAATCTGAGAGACACTCTTGTTAGTGACACTTTTGAGACTCTGGATAATATGGAGCAAGAGTCAGAAAAAGATAAAGAGAGGGAACAAGCCTCAGCGCTACAACTTCAACTATCTACACCAAGCTGTATAAGTTCAAGAAACGTCAAAAGGTGGCAGGCAGGATCATAGTGTTGGCACATTTTGAAGACCTCAACGTTTACGTTGTTAAACGTGATAAGGGAATTAAGTACTTCAGATTCCCACATGATGTGAAGACTCTTCCAGGTTTTTAGCTTAACCAGTTAGCAAAGTTAAAATTGATATACTCTAACCCTCTTAAGATGTCAGGTTGGTTTGAAGCAGCCCTAAGGAGGGAGTACCACACCTGATGGGTCAACTTCAAACCTCAACAACCAACAAGGTACATGAGATGATCTGAGGTTGACGCCATAACTGGCAAACCAAAAGTAGTGTTGAAGTGGAGTCCACCACGTACAATGTCAAAAATCCCACTATGTGACATGCCACAGAAATGGTACAATGGAAACCATTAGGGTGTTTAACCCAATGTGGCTCACCAACTTTTTAGCAAAATATGTTTATACTTTATACAAGTGGCTACTGTTCTATGACTCACAAGATATTGTACAAGCTTTATAATTCCAAAAGGTGATACGACTCTGTTTTGCTTTTGAGATAAATACAGGAGTCACCAGAGAAGCTAAGTACAAGAAGTTTGAGGAAATTATGAGAGATGTTAGACAATAGATAGATCTAGGTCCAAGGAGGAGTTTGTTGATACATATATGTACCTAGATCCTGATCTCAATGTAATATGTCTTGAATGTCTTGCACTTATGCAATATTGGGTACTTAATGAAATGAGAATATTTGTTTGTGATTTGTCTTGTTTAATATTTCATTAATGAGTTGTTTAACGCATATTGACTTGATTGTATAGGTTTGTGGTTGATTGAATTAATATAAATAACATTATGATAATTAATACATTCAAACTTAACAACATGAAGTTATCATGCGAATGGCCCATGCTAATGGACCATACGCATGAACAACTTCATGCGAATGACTTAGTCGCACGACTGAGCCAGGAGGCTGGATCAGTCGTATGATTCTCACATAAGATTGGCTCAATCGCACGACTGAACACTCGGTCGGGCGAATGGACCAACCGTATAACTCAATCGCACGACTGAACCATATTAATGGTTCAGTCGTCCAAATGAGAAACCCTAACCTATAAATACCACTTAATTCGTGGAAAACGGTAAGCATTGAATCCACTTCGACTCCAGACGTACCCTAGCCGTCCAGAAGCCTCTATGTTCGTACTCGAAGTTCATAGAACGCTGTAGATCGATTCCTAATCGATTCTTGACGTTAGATTCAATACATTAGTGTGTCTACATGTGTTCTCACTGATTGGATCACCAATCAAATAGGATTCTGTTGGGTTTGTTAGACCATACCAAAGTAGTTTAACCTCTTAAACTTAAAACGCAGCGGATTAATACCTTAACATTTATCATTAGTAATCTGAAAATGGAAAGCTTATAACAAAACATCAACAAACCCAAGAACATGGGATCTTTATATGTGTTTGAACTAGCTATCACCAATAAATGACAACCCAAATAAGCAACACATACTACCTTCCATAGGCTGCTGAAAACGAGATATAGATGAGGAGAGTGATGTTCTTGAACAACCAAAAAACCAAGAAGAGGTGTCCTCAAGCTTCCATACCCACAAGCATCAAGCATACACCATTCTTGCTAGGATTTAAGCACCAAATCGGATCAAGAAAGCTTTTGGAACCTTGTTCCATCCATGAAAAATCAACAAAGCTACTAAAGCTTTGTTCCAGCCGTGACATCTTTCTTCCAAAAGAAAGGGTGATGTTCTTGTGACCCTTTTTGCATATGAGAGAGTGAGAGAGATCTGAATGGAGAGTGTGTGTGTTCTTCGAGAGCCCTAGTCTCAAGACACCCAAAGGAAAAAAAAGCGAGCTGCCCAAATGGGGCGGCCGAACCCTTTTATGTTTTGGGGTTTTCCCCCAAAAAAATTTTAATCTTTGTTGAACAAAAGTTTTTAATAAGTTATGTAATTACCCCTTTAATTATATAACTTATACACACACTCCTATTATTTGATGTTATTTAACGAATTTAAACAACATTACAAATAATATTCATGAACAAAATATCCATATAGGTTGTTCAATCTCATATGCAACTTATTTAGAAAACCCATTTTCTAAATTGGTGTATTAATTTAATTGTATGATATCATCAATTAAATAATTTTTGCTGTTTGCTAAGCTTGTTATTGGGTATGACCAGACTTGGATCATGACGTACTAACCACATCAATGTTCTATGTGTCTTGGGCATAAAGAATCCAACAGATTCCGCACTATTTGGTTTGGTTTAACACGTTAATCGGTTGGTGTTTCATTCAAATACCAGATCCTAACAGTGCTTGGATACCATTTGTCCTTGGTGCCTTGCACTTCCTTTTAAATTGACCCATTTTGGCTTTTGTCCAGCCCAAACTTTTCACTGGCTGTATTGCATGGAAACTTCCACCATGTCCACTTGTAGAATTTCTTGGCTCTATGAGTGATAAGAGCCATTTGCTAAACTATCTCCATGTATTCCAGATCATCTATATGGATAAGACTAGGTCTTCAAGGGTGAAAATAAAGTTGCTTGTGCTTTCATCAGAAACCACGAAGGCTTATGGGAGCTCTAGTGTCCATTTCGTCTTGTATGGATGATGATATGGGGCCTGCATAAGCTAAATAGCTAATGCAGGGTTTTTTTGGATTTTATTTGGTACGTGAGGAGAGTTTTGGTTGTGATGGTGGTTGAGAAGTAGAAGGTGTGGGTTCATCACTAGCTTGTGTTGCTAGGTTGTCACCTTGAGCAATGAGCTCTAACATTTTAAGGAGAAGGGTTGTTTCTACCCAAGAGAAGCCAACAGTTGGCTTCTTTACTATTTTAAAGATGTCGGGCTTCATGTGTCCTAACTTAAGAATATCACTTTTTTCACTTAACTATGAGCCCAGTTCACAGTTGAGAATGTATTAAACATATCTGGGAAACATATAATACTCTAAGGAGTCTACGTTTGAAAGTAATTTTGTATAGACAAATTGTGAGTATTTGTACTTGACCCCTTGAACCATTCCATGCATAATAAAGGAGAGATTCTTAGGAATCTGGTCCCAAACCCTATGCTTGTTGGACAATCTATGGATGACTACATGTAATAGTTACTTCCATTGGGATGAGACCTTCCCTTTCTTAAAGGTCTTTATAGAGAAATATCCTTCATAGCCCATCTACTGAAAGAAGTGGTTTACAGCTTCTCTAGGAAAGGACAATTCACCTTCCTCATCATCCAACTAAAGATGAGTGTTGATGATGGCTATTGTGATGAAAATTGTCCTTCCCTGCACTGTAGTGGATGATGCCTTCTCCCCATCCATTATGACCTCTTAAGAGGTTTTCTAGAATTCATGAAGATGATCCTCATAGAGTGGATTATCAATAGTTAGGGAGGTGAAGTAATGGATAGAGCCAGAAATTGGCAAATATCTAAGAAACTAGAATCTTTCTCTGAGTTCAATAGGGTACCTAATACTGCTGCATGTGAAGTTGCGTGGAGAAATCAAAGTCATTTCTGTGGTTTAGGTTAGCCATTTTAGAAAGCTTAAATGTGAAGAAAGTGAAGAAAAAAGGTTGTTTTGGGTGAATTAAGTTTTGGAATAGTGTAGACGAAGAAGAGAGTGAAAGAGGGGCGAACCGTTGGGTATATATATGAAATTGATCTTAGACAAAGTTAATGAAGGAGGATGTACTTTAAAATTTGGATGTCGGTCTCACCTTTGAAAAAGAAAGTAGTTTTCTTGGATATCTAAAATCTTCCGAAAGTAATTTTAGTTCGGATGTTTTAAAAAAACTTCGGAAGCTAAAATGGCTTCGGAAGATATTCCAATGAGTTTAGAGAAATTTTCTTCGAAAGAGATTAAGAATTAAGAAATTTTATTCTAAGAAGAACAAAAGTTCCAAGAATTAATTACGTTCGAAAGAAATTTGTTCTTTAAAACATATAAGTATTTAAGAGTAGTTTTAAGCTTCGGATGATATTTTGATAATTTCTTCCGAAGGTAAATTCACTTAAGTAGTTGTTTGGTCCTAACTGGGTAGTGAGATTGAGATTCTCACTGGGATCGAATATAGTGATTGAGTCAAAGATTGTATGGCGGAATCAAACAATCAATAAAAATTCAATGCAAGAAATACTCATAAATGCTTGTTTGTATTGATGTAGGTGATTGATTACAATAAATGCTAAGGTTTTAGCAAAAATAGTAATAATACACCTTGAGAAAGTAAGACACAAAAAATTCTAAATGTCTATCAACAGTTACCTCATGTACGAGGTTTTCTATTCTATTTATAGGCTCACAAGATGCCTTTTTACAAAATGACTAAACTACCCTTGACCTATACATCAGAACTAGTCTAAGTCTTCATCAGCATTTCTTCTGTTCATCCGCATTGACAAATGTGGATGAGTTGAACTTGATCAGCATTTCTTCTCTTGTTATCCACATTAGTAGTTGGTCATCTATATTGGGTAATGCAGATGAACAAATACTTATGCGCATTTGTTGTCTGGTCATCCGCATTTGCAAATGCGGATGAACAAAACTTGTTCGCATATCTTTTGTCTATCCGCATTTGTTAATGCGGAAGAGCAAACACTTGTCAGCATATGTTATAAGTCTACTGCAATTACAAATACAGCTGTTCAACATTTATTCTTCTCAGCACATTCTTCATCCGCATTAGTTCTTGGACTTGTGGGAATGCTAGTAGACTAACCGATCAACTCACCAATTGAATTGGCATGTATGATCCTTTCAGGGTCCAACAATACTCCCCTTAGGATTATACAACCTATGTTCTTTAATGGTTTGGTGGTGGTTGAGGTTGTGAGGATTCTGCTAGGCTTATAAAGGCACTTAAGGTTCTGCTTATGATGGATCCATAATGGCCTTTATCATGTTGACAAAGTCATTTACATCTGCCATCTCTCTGTTCAACGCATGTATCTTCAGTTGACTCATAGTGTAGATGGGTTGTAATGGCAGTTTCTTAAGAGAAACTAGGTCCCATATAGATACAATAGACAACCCATCCCTATGAATCAGTAGAGCTCCATCTACATCAACCTCCAGCTTCACTATGTTTCCAAGCTGCAGAGGAGTCTTTTTCTTCTTTCTCTTTTCTCTCTTGGTAATGATTTGATCATCTGCCATCTTTAGTATTTTGATGCATTTTAAGAAGAAGTGCATGTCTTGTTCACCCAATTTATTTGTTATTTCTCTGAAATGCCTAGTGTAGATGTAGTGGATGTATGATTCATCTAGTAGCCTCACTTCATATCCACTGAACAATCTGATTTCTACACCTTCTTTTCCTCCACATTTTCTTTCAATCACGAACTCATAAGACTTTTTGTCATAATAAAAATTGGAGATTGGTATGGAGGAATGTGTGCCGGACACCATCTTTCTCTTCAAAGACTCAGTTGCTTTTAGTTTAAGCTCTGGAAAGAAAACTTCCTCTGCTGGTTTAGTCTTTTTCTTTTCAAGAGGGTTGATGACAGATCTATCTTTCCTCATATAGATAGCCTTTAGAGATTTGAAGTTGTCAGTTCTCTTGAACATTCTAAGTATCTCTTGAAACTCATACCCTCTGAACATAGTCTTATGATTGATTACTTCTAAGTTGGCTAGTTCCTTCAAGTCAAGAATCTGTAGGGCATTTAAAAAAGTAGAGTACTCTATAAAGAATTGAACCAGCCCTGAGATCCTATTAACCATGAACATATTCCAGCACTGTCATACTTCCAGGCAATGATTTTCTGATTAGTTTTGCCCTTGGGAGTAGACACACCTTTGGTCATCTCTGCAGTGGTCAGACCTTCTTGAAGTTTTAGTTGTGAAGGCTCTGCAAACAACTCAGGATATCTGTGTAGTACAAGTGCCAAAGAGTCATGATCTCTAAGGGTGAGTTGCATATCTTGAGCTGACACTCTGCATCTGGGCTTCTTGCTAATAATCTCTTCTTCCAGAGTCTTAAGCCTCTCTTTCTTCTCATTGATCAACCTTAGGATGGTAGCCTAAGGGAATTGGTTTTCATATTTCCAAGTTCTCTCTATGTAAACCTTTGAATGGAGAGATAATCTTTCATTTCCCTATTAGACATGTTGTAGGGATCAGGATATAAGGAATGGGGAGTAGATGTTTTCTTCTTTATTAATGTTACCTTGGGCACATCATCTTTAGGAGAAAGAGTCTTCTCATACTCAGTCTCAACTGTGGGGTCTAGCAGCTTGTTCAATGTCTCTTCTTCTGCCTTCATTCCCTCATAAGCAATGTTGAATACTTCATCTAGATCATATCCATGATTAATCAAAAACATGGCTATCACCATTAAATCATCAGTCTCTGCCTTTTCAACCATTTCTTCAACCATTTCTTCTACCGATTTTTCCTTTTTCATTGGGCTCTCAACTGCTATTGGTTCATCAACCACATAGCCACCCTCTATTTCTCCTTCTTTGAAGTCTACAAAATGAGCTTTCTTTTTAAGTTGAGCCTCAGCCTATTCATGTTGTTCCAAGAATTCTACAATAGTTGCAAGGCTTCTAGGGTCATCCAAGGATGCTCAGAGATCTCTGTAGACTCCTCAAAAAGTTTTCGTTGAGATCCTCTACTGATCAGCCAAGCCCAGATGCTGCAATGATTTACTTTGGAGCTGAAGAACTTCAGAGGCTTACTACACCTTCTACCACTATGGAAGAAGCTAGTCAACCTAAGGTCTACATGGAACCTAAGATTCATTTCAAAGGGGAAATGAGGACCAATGGCCCAGAAACTAAAACAGTTAGGACTGAACATGCATTTCCCAAACTTCTGAAGTTGAAGTTAAAGCCTCAGAAGAGCAAGCGGAATCTTTCGAAGCTAAAATAGAAGTTGTGGAAGGACTGTTCAAGATGTCCGAGGAACTAATCATCACAGATGCAATCCTAGAAATGGCATCTGAGGTGATCAGTGAGGACTTTCTGGATCTACCTCTAGCCCTGACACCCTCTCTGCCACTC
The DNA here is from genome assembly GCA_025506515.1 of Flaveria trinervia. Lineage (NCBI taxonomy): Eukaryota > Viridiplantae > Streptophyta > Magnoliopsida > Asterales > Asteraceae > Flaveria > Flaveria trinervia. The sequence continues at coordinate 1,061,868 of CM046447.1, read as the reverse complement.
TCACAATTAGAATCCACTCTCCAAGAACAACCATTGTCAAGTTCTTCAAAGGATAACAAAGGGAAGAAGAAGATGACTGTAGAAGAGCTTTAGGAAGAAGAAAAGATTGAGAAATTAAAGAGAAAAAGGAAGACTTCCAACTGGGAAGTTGCTAGCTGCAAGTAGAAAAGCAGCTGCAGCCAACCAGGAGGCTATCAACAACAAAAGGAGAGAAGAGATAATTGATCAGCTCATCCAACTGGGAGCTGCCAATGAAGAAACACTCCTACTGCCACTAGAGGAGTTGGTGAAACTGGAAAAGGCAACCAGGCTGCAACATTAAAAACAACAAGAAGCAGCGAGGTTGGCCTTAGAAAAAGAGAAAGTAGAGGAACAGAAGGAGGCTGACTTGTAGCTTAGGAGGGATAGGATGGAGTTCCCAATCACTAGAGGCTTTAATCTTCAAGAGCTCTCTCCACAGAACAATGAAACGATCCTTTGGCTATACAATAAAGAGCAGGATCAAATGGGAAAAGAAATAAGAAAGGCTTCAAGAGGAAAGTTAAAGGAAAGGAAGGAGAAGGAGGAAGAAGCAAGGGTCAATGCAACTAGGAATCTCAGCGAGAAGGCTTGGATGAAAGACTATCTCCGGGCTCATGGCTTCTTAGGAAGGCAGGTGGGTCTCATGTCAGAAAGGACACTCCAACGAATTGTCAGTGAAATCAAGGTTGACATCCGCTTGGGAAAGAGAAAAGAGATGTACAGAAGGGTAAAATGGATGACCTTCACTACAACCACTCAACCACAATCTGAACCCTCATCCTTACCTTTCGCCATCAAAACCGAGCCTTTCACCCCTAAACCCACATCCATACCCTCACCCACTTCATCACCTCAACCACTTAAACTTCCCATCCTTTAACCTTAAACACTTCACCTCTAAACCTTAACCTTCCCAACAACCATCCAAAACATCCCCTCAGCCTTCTCAACATCTCTCTCTTGAGGAGTTCAAGGCAATCAAGATAAAGCTCACCAACTACACAACCTTGAGTGAAGTCTCATGTGAAGGAGACTCTGTTAATATCACCTATGTTGATGGATCTTCACATTCCCTTACAAGAGACCAATTTCTTGATTTGCCTAGAGGAACATTGGACCAGGCTGCTAGACATCTAGGCCTCAACTCAGATTCACTAAATGATAAAGAGAAGAAAATTAGAAGGAAACTAGTGACTCTGCTGGATACAAAGAAAGAGGACAAGATTCCTAGTCAATCTCTTACGCCTAGAAAGAGAATAATCGGTGGAGGTTCGATGAAACTTCTCACAACTTTGTTGTGGAAAGAGAGAATGGTGAAGTCAACAGACTTAATGCAACCTCTCTACTACACTCCAGTAGATTTGATATTGTTGAGTTAGCAGAGAAACCATTCTCCAACCCCTCCAACTCGAAAACTGCTGCTCTTCTCAGGAATCAACTCAACAGTCTTTATCTAGTCGAGCTAACTGCAAAAGCCAAGATTGAAGAAGAGTTGAAGTTAAGAAGACAGGAAGACAAGGAAAGACCTCCTACCAAGGGCGCTACCTTTCTATAGATGGTGGAGGGTCCTGAATTGGAACCTATAGTTAGATGGGAATATGATTACAGTTCCCATCAGCTAACTCTTTTCAGAGGGCAATAACAGAGGGTACACATCATCCAAGGTGACAGACTGGACATCCTGTCTACCAAGGATTTGTACAAACTTCTCAGTACCACATCAAGGAAGAACAAGGAAATAGATAAATATCTACTCTCCTTGGTGCTGAAAGTTTTGAGGAGAAGAAACAAGTGAGGTTTTGGTAGCATCAGCCTAGGGGGAGTTTGTTGGATCAAGAAGAAGGCTGGTGCAACCAAAACAAAATCACTTAGATAATTTTGGTGCTACATGTAAAGGCTTCTGAAGCTTAGTATGGAACTGCCGAAGGTTGTAGAGCTCTTCTCAAGAAGAAGTAAAAGATCAACTTCTAAAGGCGAACTCTACTTCCAAGGACAAAGTGTTCACTTTTCTGAACATGAAATCTCAAAGGAAGAAATCAGAAGACTACTTCCGAAGTATGAAGAAAGAAGAAGTCCACAAGCCTCGGAAGTTGTAGCCTCTTCCGAAGTATAAGTGGCTTCGGAAGTACTTCTTCTTCCGAAGCCATTTAACCTTCCGAAGACGCTGCTATGAACCAGTGGACATAAGTATGGTCCCTGACACTCTACTGCAAACCTCTGATACTTATGGCGTTTTCTCAAAGAGCCATGCAGTTGACCATACTTTATTCCACTGTTTACCTTTTATGATAGTACATGTTACTAACTTTAGTTGATGACAAAAGGTAAGTCAGGGACATGTCCTGACTACCATATCTAAGATAAGACTTTATCCGAGATACCTTAAACTATAGTCTTGTAGTATAGGCTATAGTTATAGGATCCCAGCGGATATCAAAGTATATCCGGCTGTAGGTAGTATTATATATAGTTTCTCATTGTAACTCGAAAAGATAAGCTTGTAAGAGTCTTGTAATATTTGAGTTGGGAAGCAATATATGCAAGTAACTTGAAAATTACTTTTTGTGTTCTTTATTACTTATTATATTGTGATAAACTCTTTTTGACTCTATCTTCATCCGATTGTTGTTCAAGCGAGTTGGAGAGAAAAACAAAGTGTTAGTGACTTTGACTGATCCTGCAGACCCCATATCGCACGTATCGCAGATATGGAGTAGTCACATAGACTATCTCCCCCTGTGTTTCTGAACCCATAAGAGTTAGCCAAGATTGCACGCTATAAACACACAATTGAGCTAAAAACTCTTAATGAGTTGTGAACCTCCTTTCTTTTGCTTGCAAGACTTTCATTCGTTCATTCGTTATGTTCCTCTTTTATTATCTTAAATCTTTCACTTTGTTAAGATAATATTTCACGTTCATTATCATATTCACATCATGTAAAGTCACATCATAATATGTAGTAAGGAACATAAGATTAACTGATGTTTCTTACTTGTGAAATTATAGTTTCGTAGGAAGACCCATTGTTTCGATGGATGAATACATAATTTTGCTGGATAAACACCTACTTTCGCAGAATGGCCTGAAAATTATGAACCAACCCATTTTTGACCTAAAACTTCAATATTTTACATCCAAAACTTTGGTTTATCACCCAATAATCTATATCTAAGCTTCTTATATGTCTTCTTACACAAAAAATGAGTTTTGGGTGAATCTTTGCCACATTAAAAAACCCAAGCCCTAGAATCTGGGTTTACATCAAACTGAAAGATTAATTGATGTTTCTTACCTGGATTGTTGGTGTTTTCTTATTGTTTGGATGCCCACGAACACCGATCTTCAATCCCGTGATCAACCGAGCCTTGAATCTTCAATTCTCTCCACTTTCTCTAGAATTTGGGATGTTGAGTTGCAAATGAGAGCTTGCTCAAGCTAATCTATTTATATATATATCATGCATTCTTGGGACCTTAAACTCGTAAAACACATAACTCGCGTGGTCTACTCGGTCCATACTCCATTATCCGCTTATTTCCTTTAAATATTCTCGGCTAAGCCCATTATTTTTAATTGGCTCGTTTTGACTTTATTCCGAGCATTACAGTCTCTCATTTACTTGTGTTGTTAGCATCTCTTTTCTAGTTAAACCAGTTCCCTATTTGTTCTGTTAAGTGTTCTAAAGAAATTTCCACAGTTGTGTTGTAAAGTGCTGACTGGGGTTAAGTAAGAGTGATATTCTTACTATGAATTGAATATGGTAACCAAGTCAATGATTTAGTGGTGGAAACAAACAATCAAAGAACATTCAATGCAAGAAAAATACTCATAAATACTTTTGTATTGATATATGAAAGTTGATAAATTACAGAGAATAACTACAATCAAAATTCTATATCTATCAGCCGTCCCATTATGTACGAGGTATCTATTCTATTTATAGGCAGACAAGATGCCTTTTACAAAATGACTAAACTACCCCTGACCTATTACATCAGAACTAGTCTAAGTCTTCATCCGCATCTTTGCTTGTTCATCCGCATTGACAAATACAGATGAGTTAACTTGATCAGCATTTCTTCACTTGATCAACCACATTAGTATGTTAATCATCCACATTGGTTAATGTGGATGAAGAAATACTTGTGCGCATTTGTTCAGTCATCCGCATATGTCAACGTGGATGAGCAAAGTCTTGTCCACATTAACTTTGTCTTCTGCATTAGTCAATGTGGAAGAGTAAGTACTTGTCCGCATTTACTTTGTCTTCTGCATTAGTCAATGCGGAAGAGTAAGTACTTGTCCACATCCATTCTTGGTCTTCCGCATTTCTCAATGCGAAAGAACAAATACTTGTCTGTATTTGTTTTATGCCTTTCGTATTTGACAAATGCGGGAGACAATGCTTTATTCTTCTTAGCAGATTCTTCATCCGCATTTCTTCTTGGACTTATGGGATTTTAGTAGAACAATCATCAAATCACCCATTGAGTTGGCATGTATGATCCTTTTAAGGGTCCAACAATACTCCCCCTAAGGATATACAACCAAGTTTTCCTCAATGTTTGGGAGGTGATTGATGTTGTGAAGATTCTATTGGGTCTTCTGGGGGTAAGATGAATGCAACTTTAGTAGGATCGAGTATAGCTTTGATCATATTCACAAAATCTGTTGATTCTAACATCCTTTCTCTGCTTAGCACATGAATCCTCATCTTGCTAATGCTGTAGATGGCTTCCATTGGCAGCTTTTTTAGTGAAATACGCTCCCATGTTGTAGATGGCTTCAATTGGCAGCTGCAATGGTGTCTTCTTCTTCTTTCTTTCCTCTCTTTTGGCTCTTATCTGATCATATGCTAGCTTTAGCAGCTTGATGCACTTTAGAAAGAAGTGCATATCCAACTCTCCCAGCTTATTATTATATTCCCTGAAATGACTGGTGTATATGTAATTGATATATGATTCATCATGCAATCTAACCTCATATCCACTGAATAATCTGATTTAAGCTCCCTCCTTTCCTCCCCACTTCCTTTCAATTACCATCTCATAAGTTTTCTCATCATAGTACAAATCTGAGATGGGTGTGGAGGAATGAGTAACAGACACCATTTTCCTTTTTAATGATTCTATAGTCTTCACCTTCAGTTCAGGGATTACAATTTCTTTTGCTTGCATCTTTTTCTTCTTCTCAAGGGGATTGACAAAAGTTTTATCTTTTCTCATGCATATTGTCTTTAATGAATTAAATTTGTTTGTTCTTCTGAACATCTTAAGTATGTTCTCAAATTCATATCCCCTGAACATAGCTGCATGATTGACCGATTCAAGTTGAGCTAGTTCCTTCAAATCATGAATATCTAGGGCATTTACAAGAGCTAAGTACTCTGTAAATAATTGTACTAGCCTGAGATCCTTTTCACCATGAACATATTCCATGTACTGTCGTACTTCCAAGCTATTGTCCTTTGATCAACTTTAGCCTTGGGAGTAGACACCCCTCTGATTAGTTCTGCAGTGGTCAATCCTTCTTGCAGTTTCAATTGAGATGGTTCTACAAACCATTCAAGGTACTTGTGTAGTACAGGAGCAAGTAGTTCTTGGTCTGTCTAGTTCAGCATCATGTCTTTAGCTGATACTCTATTTCTTGGCTTAGTGCTTGATAATTCTTCTTCTAGCTTCTTAAGTTTTTCTTTCTTATCATTAATCATTGAAGAGTTGCAGCCCTTAATGAATTGGTCTTCATGTTTCCAATCCTTCTTCTTGTGAACCCCTAACTTGAGAGATAGTCCTTTATTTCCTTATCAGACATATTATAAGGATCATGAAATAATGGTTCATGAGTTGGGGATGATTTCTTCATTGAAGATAGCTTGTGTTGGGGAGCCCTTCTTGGCAATGGTCTTTCATACTCGATTGATTTCTTCATAGAGGATTCTTTATGCATTGGAGCATCCTTGGTGATTACTTTTTCATATTCTATTTCAATGTTTGGATCAAGCATCCTTTTCACTTTATCTTTTTCTTTTTTCATTCCTTCATATGTCATTCCAAATACTTCATCTGGATCATATCCTTGATTGATCAGAAACATAGCTTTGATCATCAAGTCATCAGTTTGGGCTTTGGACACCATTTCTTCCACTACCTGTTCTGTTTTCGTAGGATTGTCCATATGAACATCCTTTCAGCATCATATCCACCAGCAATCTCACCTTCTTCTAAATCAAGTGCACCAGCTAATTTCTTCAATTGAGCTTCAGCCTGCTCATGCTCTTCCAGAAATTCAGCAATTGCTGCTAGGCTTCTGGGGTCATCCGTTTGTTTCTTAATTATTTCTTCTTTAACTATTGGTCTCTTACCCTTAGCCTTTTCAGCTAAATATTTCCTTTTTTCGTGAGTAAGTTTGAAGTTGAGGGCTAGAAGTTTTAGCTTTTTCTACTGCTTCAGGTGCTTTTCAGGTGTGCTTGGCTCTTGATCATTACGTTCACTTTTCTCCTCCTCTTTCTTTTCTATTTCTGTAGATAAAGAGATAGTAGGGACAATTTGCATAGTCAACTCCTTCTCCAAAGGAACTGGTGATTCATTGAGGGATCTTGCATCATAGTGAGGGATGTCAAGCACAGGTCCTTCATTAACAGTGTCATGGAATGATTCATTGATTAGACATTGAATGAATCTTGGATACATCAGAAACTTGTATCTTATTCCTTCTTGCATGTTTGAAATCAGGCCACTCAACACATATGTAGACATATTAAACGGTCTGTTGGTGTAGGGAGCACAAATTGTAGAAGATGTGAGGACTGGAATGTCATTCCATCCTGTTTTTCTCTTTGACATACATTGTTGAAACATATGAATTAGGAATCTACAAAGCAGATCCACTAATCCTTTAACTATCTATTTTGCTTGATAACCTCCTTCATAACCAATTTCAGCGAAAAATGTTGTTATTTCTTCATAATCTAGTTCCAGAGGATCATTAGTATTATCTCCGGATAATGTTCTCACACCATAAGCTTCAACTACCTTAGCTGAGTCCCAGAACGACCTGATGAGATTCTCATAGATGATGGGTCTCACAGTCATGGCATATGCTACCCTTGTGGTAGATAAGAATCTTATCATATGTCTAAGTCCTTCGGCTTCAGGCACATGAGGGTTTAAATAACAGCTGACGTTATGGAGCTTGCTCCATGTAAGATTTTCCATGTAATATGCATAAGAGACATGTGTATTAGTTATCAGTTTAACTTTAAATTGACACGGATGTCTGCTTGTCATTTCTGTTGCATTGTTGTCATGGCAAATGGTGAGTTTGTCATTTAAAAATAACAGTTTTTATTTTTGGACCATTAGTGAGCTATTGTTTCATTGATTTGCTTCAAATGTTTCATTTTTTTAACATGCTCTGTTCTTACAACGAACATGAATATCAAGATTTTTCATGATGATAAGAATTTCTGTTGGTTTTCATGCTTATTGAAGCCGAAAAGGTGTATATGTTACATCAATAAAACATGTTTTTGTGTTCTTACTTATGAGTTGGTTCATTAACTGATGTAGGTTTAACATTCTCAAACTTAGGTCTTGATTAAAATTTTTATGAAAATTTCACCTTATTTCCGATACGAATGTTGTTTCAGAATTGATAACAGAAGTCGATTGAGTAGATTCACATGAAAATCTTTGAATGTTTATGATGACAATGATTGAAGATGGTGTACTGTACGTTTGCGCTCGTCTCACTATAAAGTCTCTCAAATTTGAAGAATATTAAATGACCCGTTTGAATTCCTTTAAATAGTCAAATAATACATTTTGAAAGATTTTACAAGTTTTAAGGAAATATAGTCACCACTGTAGCAAATGCTGAAGGTTAATTTGTTTGACTTTTGGTCATCCGCATTTGTTAACTGTAGCAAATGCGGAAGACAAACTTTTGACATTGACTGTCCGCATTTGGCTACTGTTGAAAATGCGGAAGTTTTGTTTCTTCTTAATTTTTATTCTTTCCGCATTTGTATACTGTTACAAATGCGGAAGTTAGAACTTCAAACCTTTATGTCCGCATGCGGAAGAATAACTTGTGATCAACATTCACTTTAACAAATGCGGTAGAGTGACTTGTTTTATTCTATCCGTATTTGTACACGGAAGCAAATGCGATGGAACAAAGTCAATCAACATTTGTGCGACTATATCAAATGCGGTTGACAACACTTGGTCAACATTGCACTATAGCAAATGCCAGAGAGACCTGTTTATCCGCATTTGTTAACTATAGCAAATGCGGTAGAGTAAATTCCACAGTTACTTCACACCGGTAGAGTAAAATCATTGTCCGCATTAGTTGCACTTGAAAATATATTGTTACCCGCATTAGTTACATGCACGGGTTACCTTCACCCGCATTAACCAATCAACTTACCTGCATTAGCTTTTAAACTTAATCAAAAGTTAATATGATTGAATTGATTATTCATCTTATGAAGTTGACTGTTGAAGTTGTCAATTCTTGCTTGGATTGACTTGTATGTCACAAATTGATACAAGTTTCCCAATTTTCACAGATCTTGGACTTATCATGCTTCTAAGAATCTGCATAAGTTGAGATATAATGGTATGACTTATTGCAACAACACCAACTAAAATTCTTTTTGTTTTGTTTTTCAAATTAAGTTAATAAACAAAAATTTGGACTTGCTCAAAATTTTAAATTACTCCCCCTAAAGTTTATGTCCACATTTGGATAGAAAATTTAAAGATTTAAAACCATTTGAATATTATGAAGAGAAAAATCTCTTTGTTGGGATCATATTAGTCATACATTACACTTGTGCATCCTTTATGATTAAATGGACATGATCATGTACTTGAAGATTGAAGATATGTTTGTCCTCTTAAACCCATACCTAGTTGATATTTTGATGCAAATGAATTTTATCATGTTTTAGTTGATTAATTATTCAACGTGTACCTCACACACATAAGCATGAAATGATCAACTCTCCTTATACAATGCATGGTAGAACTTTTTCACAGCTTTTCTTACCAGGTTACTTAACTCATGAAATCTCATTTTCACTGATCGTCATTAGGATTCTTTTAATTTGATCCTTTTTCATGTTGATCCACACTAGGATTCTTTTCACTTCACTTTGGAAGGTGATCCATGATAGGATTCTTTTGTTCATTCACTTGGAATGTATTACTTTGTTGATTCATCCAATTTTGGATGTGTTCCACATTAGGAATCTTTTGGATCATAACATCTACACTATGTGCAAGTTTCATCAGGTCTTTTGTTCAGCAAAACAAAGATGAAACACGATGTGGTGAAAGAGATTCATAAAGTATCATTACCTGGTGTGTTTAGGCTACTATACACACATGCATTCACATAAGCCAATACATACCTGTACTTTGTGATGAGTGTTTCACAATTGAATATGTCTTTAATTCATCACTGCATGTATCTTTTCTTCCAAGTTGAGCCTACCAACATATCTAGTAAGTCATTTCAATCTTTTACATTTTGAAATTAAGCACAGTGAACGATATAACGACTGTAATTATATCATTTCCCTTTAATTCTTTTCTTCATCAAACGTATTTCTTTTGTGGATTTTTTGATGTTTTTAATTGATTTTTTATGTTTTAATGGTTTTTACTCAAAGTTAATCATGTCAATTGACTGAACTAGAAATTCAAACCTACTAGGTTCAAATGCCTTGGTAAACAAATCAGCTAACTGATTTTCAGTTGGTACTTGAATCAGTTCATTAAACCTTTTTCAGCAGAGTCTCTCAAAAAATGATATCTAATCTCAATATGTTTTTTTTGAGTACTGAACTGGATTATTAGTTATAAAGACAACAACTGTGTTTGCAATAGAACTTGGTGTGTTCAAGAAGTTAAAACCATAATGAAGCATCTGGTTTTGAATCCAGAGAACTTGAGAGCAACATGCTGATGCAACAATATACTCAGCTTTTGTTGTGGACACAGACATATTTGTCTGCTTCTTGTATTGCTAGGATACTAGTCTGGGACCAACAAATTGACAATCGCCAGAAGTGGATTTTCTGTTAAAGTTGCATCCTCCATAATCACTGTCTGTGTAGGCATAGAGATTGAATTCCCCTTCCTTCGGATACCATAACCCAAGAGCTGGCTTTCCCTTTAGATATCTGAATATCCTCTTGGCTGCATTCACATGGGATTCTTTTGGATCTGCTTGATATCTGGCACACACACAAACACCAAACATAATGTCAGGCCTACTGGCTGTTAGATACATAAGTTAACCTATCATTGATTGATAGTGAGTCTGATCCACTGATTTGCCTTCAGGGTCAGGTCCAATCTTCACTTTAGTATCCACAGGAGTTCTAATAGACTGACAGTCAACAAAGTGAAATTTCTTCAACATGGTTTCTACATATTTTGATTGGTTGATGAAGATTCCATCTATTGTTTGTTGGACTTGCAGAAAAGAAGGTGAGTTCCCCCATAGCACTCATTTGGAACTTTGAATGCATAAGGTCTTCAAATTCTTTGCAGAGTTGCTTGTTTGTCGATCCAAATATAATGTCATCCACGTAGATCTGGACTAACAACATGTCTTTTCCCTTTTTCCTTCTGAAGAGAGTCTGATAAATCTTTCCTCTTTCATACCCATGTTCAAGATGAAAGGATGATAGAGTCTCATACCACTTTCTTGGTGCTTGATGAAGACCATACAGAGCTTTGTCAAGCTTGTAAACTCTGTGATTGAAATCTGGATCTTCAAAGTCAGGTGATTGACTCACATAGTCTTCTTCAGCAAGCTTTCCATACAGGAAGGCACACTTTACATCCATTTGATAAACAATAAATTTCATGGATGCAGAATATGCAAGAAAGATTTTGATTGCTTCTAGTCTAGCAACAGGAGCGAACACTTCATCGTAGTCGATTCCTTCTTCCTGAGTGTATCCCTGTGCCACTAGTCTTGCTTTATTTCTTATGACGATCCCTTTATCATCATTCTTGTTCCTATACATCCATCTGGTACGGATAGGGTAGATCTACCAACTGCCATACTTCTTGCTTCTTGAATTGGAGCAATTCTTCTTGCATTGCTTCAATTCAACTATTGTCTTGAAATACCTCTTGGATGTTTTTGGGTACTGTTTGATATAGAAATCATGAGAACAAACAGATGTTTGCAATACTGGAGTTGCTTCTTGTCAGCCTCTCATTAAAATCACCAATAATGGTCTTAACTGGATGATTCTTGTGTATTCTTGTGGTTGGAATGGTGTCACCAGCAATAATGACATCAAGATTGGAGACATTCAGTTCATTATCATCAGAGGCACATTCATATTGTATTGTTGTTAAATTATGAAGATTGTCAACTTCTTTTTCAGTAACGGCTACATCTTGAGCAGCATTGAGATTGCTTGCATCATTTGATGTACCTTGTATTTCTACTGGATGAGAAGCCTATTTTTGATTTCTGATCTCATTTGACAAGTCATCTGAGTGAGATGGTACGAGGCTGTGACATTCTTCAGAAGAAACACTAAGGTTTTGTGATAGTTGTCTGATGGGATCAGCTTGAAGAGGAACATCTTCATTCATATGTTCATCAAATGTAGGTGGAATCAATGGATAATTATCTCTTCTTTCTACAGTTGATAAAGTATCACCTGAATGTATATTTCCTGCATCAGAGAAGTGAAATTGGTCAAATGATCTTGTAAATATGTCAATATCAAATAACCAGTCAGGACCATTGTAGATTTGGGAAACGAATGTTCCTTTAATTGAACATTCGTAGATTCATCAATAACGTTCAATTTAGGATTGAACACTCTATAAGCCTTTGAGACAGAAGAATAACCTACAAAGAATCCTTCATCAGACTTGGATGAAAATTTTCCCAAATGATCACGGGTGTTAAAATTGAGACTGGACAACCAAATGATTTGAGGAATCCAATAAATGGTTTCCTATGGAAGATCAGTTCATAAGGTGTCATGTTACTTTCTTTAACAATCAGAGTTCGATTTTGCACAAAGCACGATGTGTTAACTGCTTATGCCCAGAAGGTGATTGGCAGTTTAGCATGGGTTAGCATCGTTCTTTCTGCTTCAATCAGTGTTCTATTTTGCGTTTCAGCTACCCCATTTTGTTGAGGAGTTCTTGCTGCACTGAATTGATGTGCAATGCCTTTGGTTGCACAAAAGGAACTCATAGTTTCATTTTTGAACTCAGTACCATTAACTCTTCTTATTATTTTGACCTTAAGATCAAGTTGATTTTCAATTTTAGTGATAAATTCTTGAATAATTTGGGATGCTTCATCTTTATGAAGTTGGAAGAACACCCATGTGAATCGAGAAAATTCATCAATGATTACTAAACAATATTGTTTCTTTCCTACACTCATTACATGAGTTGGTCCAAACAGATCCATGTGAAGTAACTTCAATGGAGTATTGTTAGTATTCAGCAGCTTGGTTTTGTGAGACGATTTGTGTTGTTTTCCTTTAAGGCACGTTGAACATTGATCAGTAAAACTGAATTCTTTTTCAGGAAGACCAATGACATGGTTTCCTTTGACTAACTTATTCATATTTTTAATGTTAGTGTGCCCCAAACGTCCATGCCAAAGCTGTGACTCATCAAATGATGCTTTAGACAAAAGCCATGTTTCTTCTTCAGGTGATGCACACACTGGTTTAAGACATATGTATTATTCTTCCTTGGAGTCTTTAAGACAACCCATTCTTTAAGAATCTGAAATCCAAGTTTCAGAATGTAGCAGTGAGTGTCTGTAAAGTGAGTGGAATATTTTTTGTCACATATCTGAGACACGCTTAGCAGATTGAAATTCAATTGTTCACAGTAATTCACTCTGTCAAAGCTCAGCATCATGTTTGTCACAGATCCTTCTCTTGTAATTCTACCACCTTCTAATCTCCACCGAATGCCATAGTAGTTCCTTGTATGTACTTGAAGTCATGAAGGAGGGAACGATCTCCGGTCATGTGTCGGGAGCATCCACTGTCTACGTACCATAGGCTATTAGACCAGTGTAGATGAACCTACAAGAAAAAAGAACTAATTAGAATAAGGAACCCTAGCCATGATGGTCTTGGGTTTCCCGTTCCTATTCATGATAGTGACCTCCTGGTATTTCCCTCTAAATTGTTATTTGGATGGAGGTGTTCTGGGAGATTTTTGATGATAAATTGATTGAGTCATCTCATCAACATCTACTGAGGATTCAGATAAATAATGAAATCGTTGGTCTGTATTTCTTTGTAAAAATTTAGCCCGAGTTTCATTATCAAAAGTTGTTTTTGCCTAGGAAGGTCAAGTTTGTGTTTCATTGTGAGATGAGTATTATGAAGATGAGGTCTGACAGAGTGTATCACACTAGATGTTTTTGAGATGGACTTGTGTTGAGGAATTCTCAACCTCTTCTGATTAAAATAAAAATCAGATGTATTGTGATTGTTCATGTCACAGATTGAACAATACTTGTTGAAATAGCAATTTTTGGTGGAGTGATTATTCATATCACAGATAGAACAATATTGATTAAAGAAGCATTTATCTGTCTTGTGATTCAACATTTCACAAATATCACAATACATTTTTTGTTTCTTGAATCAGATTTTTACTTGTGTGACTCAACTGATATTTTCTTTTGATGAGTCACTTTCTTTTCATTAGGGATGAATCAGAATCAGCCCTTTTAGTAGTTTGCTTCACAACACTACTTTTGTTCAATTGCCTGGGTTGTTTTTGTTTCTTTAACGTATTTCTCACTTCTTTCTCAAACTGGTCAACATGTTCGTTGTTATAGATATCAAACCAACTCCCTGCCTTAATCTTGAAGACTGAGGGTCTGATGATGCTTTATGTGTTGAACTCAGTGTTACAATTTGTTTCTTTTGCAGTGAGACCTTTTCTGATATGCTTGAATTTTGTGGAGATATAATCTCATTATCAGAACTACTCTCATTAGTGGGTTTGACTGTCTTGACATATTTATTTTTGCCTTGTAAAACAGATGGTATGAATTTTATAAAACGTACAAATGCTTTTATAAGGCTTGATGGTTTCATGACACTCACTGTCTTGTCTGAACACTCTTTGATTTTGATTAGGTGACCTAACATGATTTTATCCTCATTGGTTTCAATATAAACATTAGGGTTGTTTTGATTATTGTCACTTGTTTCACTACAGATTTAGGTTCCATAGTTTTAGGTTCAATTGCTTCAGAGAGTGAGACAGAGTCAGGCATGACAGTGTAGTTGTCATTGTATGGTGGAGGACATGAATTATACCAATCCCTGTCATGTCCTTTGGATTCTTTTGGGAACCAAGCATCTCTTGCAGCTTGACTGAAGACATTTGAAACTTTTCAAGTTTCACTTCAGTCATAGATTGTTGAGCTTTAGATTGAGCTAACTTTTCAGTAAGTAGCTCATTCTCAGCTGCAAGAGTATACTTCTCACCATGCAGTTTTTCTATATCAGAGATGAGAGATTTAATTTTGATTTTTATTTCTCTCTTCATCATCTCTGATTTCACCTTTTCTTCTTTGATTTTATCAGCCAGTTTGTGATTATGCTCTCTATACCCTTGCAATTCATTAATGCATTTTTCACTACAAAGGTTAGATTTTACCTCAGTAGGCATTGGAGATGGTCCATTATTGATGTGAGCCATAAGAGCATGATTTTGAAATTGAGGCTTGACTTCCTCTGCATACACACTCTAGTCACATACTTCATCTTACTTTATTACAAGAGCACTGGCTGAAGACTGACTGCTTCCATGAGCTTGATTTGTCAGTTGGGGTGGATTCTGATATGATTGGTGTTGATGACACTATTGTTGTTGGTTGTTGGAGTGGAAGCTTGAGTTGGGCTATGAGGATGATTGGCCTGGACAGTTCCTTTGATAGTTGTTTCTCTTGGGGGCATTGCACTCTCTTGAGAAGTGGCCACCCATGCCACAATTAAAGCATTTCACCTTGGATTTATCATATCCAAGTTTTGTATTCTCATTCAGGCTTAGCTTTCTTCCTTTTTTGAAGAATTTCTTAGCTCTCATTACAATCATGGCCATTTGCCATTGTAGATCCATTTCTTCCACATCATCTGGATGCATATCATCCAGATCTTCTTGAATGAGATGAGCAGAAGTGAGTCTTCCTCCCAAGTAGGCTTCAAAGCTTGCAACAAAAGCATTGTAAGTTGCCTTTTGTTCTTCTGATCTTGAGTCTTCAGGATTGGTTTGAGGAACAGTATTGACTCTGGGAGTTTGAGGAGCAACAGTGACTCTAGGAGGTTGAGATGAGGTTGAAGGATGATTCATTGGTGGAGTTGCAATGAACCCAGTATTGTTCATTTGATCTCTGGATGAGATAAAATCATCCTCCTTTGTGATGAATGCATTTTCCACATACTGAGATTGTGATGGAAATTTGTAAGCCTCAATTACTTTAGGTCTACCAAGATTTCTGCTTCTTTCATCAAGTTCTAAAGCTTCAATTTTGGCTATCATGATGTCTAGAGTAGTACTCTCAAGATCAAGAGTATTTTCAGCATGGTTACATTCTGTTTCCAGCTTTCAGGGAGACTGTGAATCATCTTTTTGTTTAATTCTTTAATTTTGTAAGTGACTCCCATGATTTCCAACTCATTTACTAACTGTACTAATCTGTGCAATTTCTTAGAGATTGATTCTCCCTTGGTGTGGTAAAGTGTTTCACACTGATTAACAAGCTTGTCTTTGTTGATTTTAGCCACTTCACTGCTTCCTTCACACATGATTTTGAGTGCATCCCACACAGCTTTTGCAGTTCCATACTTCTCCAGTCTTTTCAGCACATCCATCTTGAGTGCTTGAGTCAGAATTGAGTAGGCTTTGAGGTCTATCTTGATTTTCTTGTAGTCTTCTTCATCTAAGGTCAGATCTTCAATGGGTATTCAAGCAGTTTTGTATATTGCAGCTTGATATGCAGACAGAGTAACAAGGATGTGAGGCCCCTTGCATATTGATATCCAGAAATCAAGATCTACACTTATGATGTAATTCCTAAACCTGATTTTCCACTATTTAAACTCATATTCATGTTTAAGCATTGGAGGTTTAGGTGTGTGACCAAGTTCTGAGTAGCTATTAGAATCCATTTTAATTATGTGTTTAACTTGTATAATATAGATTTAGATGATTTTAGGATTATTAGTCCAACTTAGTCCAAACAGTTCTAACAGAATTCAGAAACAGATATGTGACGATACTGAGTTTCTTGAGTTTCTTGGTGTTGTGAGTATTTTGATGAGTATGTGTTGACAAGAGTAATTTCTACTGTTTACTAAAGAGAGAATATGATATACTCTACTAGCAACTCGATTACCAGATCAATCAACTTCTATTCAGTTCTCTCGCAGATCTGAAAAAGAATCAAGAGCCAAAGCTCTGATACCAATTGACTGGGGTTGAGTAAGAGTGATATTCTTACTATGAATCGAATATGGTAACCAAGTCCATGATTGAGTGGTGGAAACAAACAATCAAAGAACATTCAATGCAAGAAAAATACTCATAAATGCTTTTGTATGATATATGAAAGTTGATAAATTGCAGAGAATGATTACAACAAAAATTCTCTATCTATCAGCCGTCCCATCATGTACGAGGTATCTATTCTATTTATACGAAGACAAGATGCCTTTTACAAAATGACTAAACTACCCCTGACCTATTACATTAGAACTAGTCTAAGTCTTCTTCCGCATCTTTGCTTGTTCATCCGCATTGCCAAATGCGGATGAGTTAACTTGATCAGCATTTCTTCACTTGATCAACCACATTAGTATGTTGGTCATCCGCAATGGTTAATGCAGATGAACAAATACTTGTGCACACTTGTTCGGTCATCCACATATGTCAATGCGGATGAGCAAAGTCTTGTCCGCATTTACTTTGTCTTCTGCATTAGTCAATGCGGAAGAGTAAGTACTTGTCCGCATTTACTTTGTCTTCTGCACTAGTCAATGCAGAAGAGTAAGTACTTGTCCGCATCCATTGTTGGTCTTCTGCATTTGTCAATGCAGAAGAACAAATACTTGTCCGTATTTGTTTTTTTCCTTCTGCATTTAACAAATGCAGGAGACAATACTTTATTCTTCTTAGTAGATTCTTCATCCTCATTTCTTCTTGGACTTAAGGGATTTCAGTAGAACAATCATCAAATCACCCATTGAGTTGGCATGTATGATCCGTTTAAGGGTCCAACAAGTGCATCACCCCTTGAAATGGTCTTGCATTAGCTAAGGGGAGAAAGTAGCTCTTGGTCTGCAGGATTCATGGAAGCTGCACTCAAGGCTGCCCCCAAACCAAACACTCAAAATGATGGGTTAAGGCCATTGAGGATTACTTACCTGCAAACTGAGAACTATGACATTGATGAGATTATATCTCTCCCCATAGAGGAACTTAATGAGCTAGCTGACATGGAAGTGTCAAGAGAGAATAAGGAAGCAGAGGATGCATAGTTACTTCTCTAAATCAAAGAGGAGAAGAGACAGAAAGAGATCGTATAAGCATGTACCCACTCTCTCCCTAGTTCAAGAAAGTCCTGAACAAGAGGCTATGTCCTCAAGAACCTCAGGTAGACAAAGAGACTAATAAGATCAATATGATCAACTACCTGAGTGCCACAGGTCTATACCAGACATTTTCACTTATTCCCTTGTCCATTAAGTAATAGCATTTGAGTATCTCACACAACTTAAGGTTCAGGCACTCAAAGAACAAAATGTAACAAAGAGAAAGTTGAGGGAAGATGATGTGAGGTAAAGAGCCATCATGCAAAAGAGCTTGAAGAGGTCTGCTGATAGACAAAGGATGATTAGCTTCTTGAAGCTGTATGGATTCTCCAGAAGGAGACTTGGCCCTATGTCTTTATCTATTATGGATGAGCATATTAGGATGATCAGAAAAAGATCAAAAGAGGAGAACTTGTTGACTTACTCTCACAACCAAGTCAGATCCCTCAAGAAGTGGAAGTTAAGGTTGAATAACCTGAGGCAACACAACATGGAAATCCTTGAGCCTCAACAAACTTCATCTTCTAATCCATAGCTAGGTCAAACTCCCTCTCCTTCTAAACCTTTAAAGGAGGAACAACCAACTGAGTAAGACAAAATTGTTCAACAAGGTGCTGCAAACTAGTCTTCTTAGTTAAACTCATTAAAGAGGAGGAAGATGATGGCTTCTAAACCACAATCAAAGAAGAAGAAGAAGTCAAAACCATCCACCTCTATACCTTAGGGTGAGTCAAATCAACCTGAGGAAGTACATGAAGTGGCAGCCTAATCTACTCGAATTCAAGTGGCTCCTATTGCTTCTGAGAGACCCATCTTATCCTGGACCTTCATAACTAATCCAAAAAGAGGGCATGTGATTAGAGATCAAGGTGATTTGAATGTCTACACATGGCAAGATTTATTCAACCAACCTTTGCATGATCTCTTTGAGATGAGAAGATATTATGACAGTCTGAGTGATCTTGACCATCTAATGAAGAAGGGCCTGGTTATCATCATGATGAGGACTGTCAACTAATGAAGATCTTCAAATGTTTTGGTAGCATCAACCTAGGGGGAGTTTGTAAGGATTCTAACAAGTATGATATAGTCAAAACATTCAAAGCATCCAAAGTCTCTTAGCATACTGAAGTATAAACGCTTCAGAAGTTTTACAACTCACAGAAGAAATATTCTAAGTGTAAAATCTTCCGAAGCCAAGACCAATATCTTTCGAAGCCAAATATGAGGTCTTCCTAAGCTTAAAAGTTAAAGTCTTCGGAAGCTAGTTTATGAAGAGAGATTTCTTTCAAAGACTTTTATTGTCATGCTTTTATCTCATGTAGTTTTTCATAAAGTTGGACCACCTTTCCGCTGCAACTTTGTTTCATGCACCAACTTTCACATATTGGTGAAAAGGTCCGTGCTTTTTGAAAACTTTACATTGAGGTCTTGAGTTTGAGCTATGGCTTGTCATAGTCACAAGTCGAATGGAAATCTTCCTTTTGACTCTACATTTGATTTTGTTGTCTAGTCTTCTGTATCCAACTGGCTTTCAAAGTATGGCTGGTTGTAGGATGTAGTATATGTATCTCAAGTACTTGTTACTTTACATTATCCTTTGTAACTGTCAGGATCAGTGATCACATGTTTGATGTAATAGAGCGTAACGCAGCGGAATAAGAACAAGAATTAGACAAATTGTAGCAAGAATTTGATACTCGTATGCATTAAGAACAAATATGGTTATAACGAGAGAATATATTTCTGTAACAAGGAATGTTTCGATAATATCGAATATTTCTGATCAAATCATTCTACCTATTACAATAGGTTGACACTCCTTATATAGAGTGCAATCGCTGCTGTTATCACGGGAAAGTGACAACTGGCAGATCTATTACAAAAATAACTAACTCTTAACAAACTACTGAAATGTTCACAACTACTGAGAACATATCAGAGTGTTAAGTACAAAATATGAAACTACTGATAAGAAACTACTGAAACTACAACGACTGAAGAACAAGCTCTTCCGTCGTTTTACAAAACTACTGAAAAGTAAACCATCACAACTACTGAGGAAGACCTCTTCAGCTGTTGTGACAATGTCTGATACTTTGGTCTTCAGCACTTGTGTCTTCAGACTTTGTCTTCAGCACTTGTGTCTTCAGACTTTGTCTTCAGCACTTGTCTTCGGACTTTGTCTTCAGCACTTGTCTTCAGACTTTGTCTTCAGCACTTGTCTTCAGACTTTGTCTTCAGCACTTGTCTTCAGACTTTGTCTTCAGCACCATTTTCACTCCTCACACACTTAACTGGTAGGGAATACTGCTTCTCAACGTGTAACACAAAGTTCATAACGGACTGCGCAGCCTCATCCTTTGAATGCAAGAAGAAAGTCCATACAAATCTAGAGTAATCATCCATAATTACCAGACAGTATTTCTTCTTAGCCATACTCATCACTCTCACAGGACCAAAGAGATCCATGTGAAGAAGGTGTAAGCAGCCAGTGGACTTAGGTTCTTCTATGAAGGGAAATGAAGCTTTGTGCTGTTTTCCTTTTAAACAAGCAGTGCAGTTATCTTCACACTTGAACTCCTTCATAGGCAGTACCCTTACTAAACCATGGTTTATCAGCTGATTTATGTTTTTGAGATTAACATGACCCAGCCTTCTATGCCATAGAATAGATTCTTGAGGGGAAGCCTTGGAAAATAGGCAAGGATGGCCTTTGAGATCTATTTTCTTAGAAAGATCTAAGGCATACACTCTTCCTGTCCTGTTGGCCTTTAGGAGAGTGTGTTCATCCAACACCTTATCAATCAAACTTAGAACTTTGGATGACAGAATCCGATAGTTCTGACTGGTGAAAAGAGCAACATGGCCTTTGTCACACATTTGACTGACACTTAAGAGGTTGTACTTGAGATTTTCCACATGGTTAACATCATCAAACTTTATTTCCCCATTGGAAACAAAGCCTTTGCCGATGATGTAACCCTTTGCATCATTGCCAAATGACACAAACCCCTTCCTTCCTTGAGAGTAGTCATTAAGAAGTGTTCTGTTTCCTGTCATATGCATGGATCCTCCACTGTCTACATACCAGATGCCTCTGAGGTATGTTGAAGAACCCTGCAAAATACAACAAATTAGTTAGATTTTGAGACCCAAACCTTTTTGGTTTTGGGCCTGGTCTCATCAACAGATGGTAAACTAACATGTTTGTTGGAAACAACAGCCTGAGAGGAAGAAACTGGTGAAGAAAAGGAATCCTTTGGCTTGGACCTCCTTTTCTGTGGTTTCAACATAGGAACATCTAATTGGTTAACTCTTCCCAATAGATGTTGAACCATCATAACCAGCTGTGTCTGATTTTGTGATAAGGCTTTCAGCTCTTCAGACACATTGGCATTGGAGTTTGATAAGTTCCTATGTTGCACCTTCTTCTTTTGAGCAATCTCAGCTGTTACCTGTTTAACCCCTTCCTTTTTGGATTTCTTTTTGGACTTAAGGGTTACAGGATTTGGTGTTGCTGGTACAAATGTGGCTTAAACTTAGTTTTCATTTTAACCATTTTCTCTTTACTTTCCTCTTTATGTTTGAGTTTGGATCCCCTTTTGTACCAACAATCATGTGTAAGACGATTAAACAAACCACATACTTCACATGGTTTCTTCTTCATCTTATGTTGATCATCAACTAAAGAGAATGAAACTACTGAAGACTTGCTCTTCAGTACTTTGGAAGCATTATTTGCTTTCTTGACTTCCTCTTTAGTAGTCTTCAAACTCTTTCTACTGACAGTTTTCTTCTCTTTAGTGCTGACAGTAGTTGGAGTTTGAACTTCAGGTGTTAAATCTTGCTCTCCAGTCCTTTTAGGACTTCCAGATATAGGTCCTGAGTTGATCATCTCTTTGATAATGTGAGTGTCAGCAGTGGAACCATCAACATCAGCTGATGGGTTCTGAGAGGGCTTAGTGCTGACTTCAACTTTTGATGATGCTTTATATAAAGGTGAATCACATGATGAGGTGGATTGGTTATTGCTTTCTCCATCAGATTTCACTTCTGCTCTTGAAGCAAAATCTGTAGGAGGATCAGTGTGATTATAACCAATACCAAACTTCACATTGGAAGCAGATTGCTACCTAAGAAGCATTTCAAAACCTTTGCTGATTGTACCCATCGATCACACTCTACCTGGGTGACTGCAAGGGTTTCTTTGAGACTTCTCTGGTCTTCCAGAATAACCTCTAGCTTGGCCTTTTCATCATTTAATTGGCATTTAAGCTTATAAATCTCATCATTTTTACTATTAAGAGCAGACTCAAACTCAGCTTTTCTTTTGGAAATGGTTTTCTCAAACTCAGTTTTTTGATTTATTAATACTACATTTGCCTCTCTAATGGAGACAAAGGCAGCAATGCATGATTCAGAACATAACTTGGCTTTAGCCTTTGAAGATACCTGAGTTACCTGTGAAGATGATACATTTGAGTAGGAACCCTCAGTAGACTCCAGGGCCATGAGAGCCAGATTCCCAAAAGGACTGTCACCATTATGTTGACCAGCACCTGTGAATAGTTGTTCATGACCAGACATGTCATCCGGTAAACTGTTCCAGTCAACAACTCCAGGGGTGAAGAAGCTGTGTTGTTGAGGTTGAGGAGGTTGATGAGATTGAGATGGTTGAGGTTCTGGTAGTGCATGAGGTTGTGGTACTATAGGAACTTGAACTTGATTTGACTGTGGCATGTAACAACAAGGGTAAGGATATGGCATTTGACCCTGAGGAACAAAATATGCAGGAGATTGTGGTTGAGAATGATGACTAGAATTGACAGGATGTTGCCCTCTGTGTTGTTGACTATTGCCAGGGAAAGTCACAAAAGGTGCAGAGGAATTAGATCCAGATGATCTGCATTCTCTAGCAAAGTGTCCAAGCCTGTGGCATTTGTGACACTTCAACTTACTCTTGTCAAAACCAACTTTGGTTTTGCCAGAGAGTCCTGGGAACTTTCTTCCAGTTCTTTTGTAGAACTTCTGAGATCTAATATTTATCAAGGCCATTTGGCTTAAAATATCCATCTCTTCTAAGTCATCATCAGCAATCCCCTTGAGATCATCCATGATGAAGCATAGATTGTCATTATTACACCCAGTAAACTGACTATCAACACTCACAAACGGAGAATCAGAAGTGTTTGAGGAGAAATCAATATGGTCATCATATTGGCATTCAGATGAAGCATATTCTAACTCATGACCAACCAAGGCAGTGTTGCCTGGTACAAAGTCTTCAGTGAGCTTTCCAGATGAAGACAGTTTTCGTTTCTGTTCTATCTCTCTCTCAAATGTGAGCAATTTCCCATGGAGTTGGGTGAGAGATAGTTTGTCCAAATTTGCACTAGAGTGTAGGACAATAGTATATGTGTCCCATCTCTCAGGCAGTGATCTGAGAAATCTGTTATTCATCTGGATACTGGTGTACTAAAGTTTGACCATTTTTAATTCAGAGATCAAACAAGAGAACCGCTCAACTGTTGAGTCAGTGTCTCACCCTTTCTATTAGAGAATGTCTCGTATTGTTGGGCAAGGATTTCTCTATTATTTGCCAAGACCTCATCTATTCCTCCAAATTGTTCTTTCAAGGCATTCCAGAGGTCATGGGCAGTTTCATGATGCATTAGCCCAGAATAGATTTCATTGGGCAGTGCCATGGCCAGAATTCCATGGGCTTTTGCATCAATCTCAAACAACTTCTTATCCTCATCTGGGTATTGCTCCCTCCTCTTCGGAACCATTTGATTGGTTTCCGGGTTATTCACCATAGGCTTGTGTGGACCATGTACCACTGATGTCCAACAACCTGCGCTGTTAACAGACAGGTGACGGAACATTCGTCGTTGCCATATGTTATACTCATTCCTAACCAGCATTGGAGGCTTGGTTGAGGAACCAGTATTGTGAGGATCATTGGAAGGAGTATTCATTTTCAGTCCAAATACAATTTAATTCAAGCTTTTAAACGTTTTTACATAGACCACAACAGACTCAGTGAAAACCAAGAGAAAATCTCAGGATGAATGACCAGAAACATAGAAAATTCAATCTCTATAATCGTTTCATGCAAAAAAAATGCCAATTCAATCAAACTTGGATCTTGAATAGCAGTTTCAATGATCAATTATTAGATCGATCAATGATTAACCTGCTCTGATACCATTTGTCAGGATCAGTGATCACAAGTTTGATGTAATAGAGCGTAACGCAGCGGAATAAGAACAAGAATTAGACAAATTGTAGCAAGAATTTGATACTCGTATGCATTAAGAACAAATACGGTTATAACGAGAGAATATATTTCTGTAACAAGGAATGTTTCATTCATATCGAATATTTCTGATCAAATCATTCTACCTATTACAATAGGTTGACACTCCTTATATAGAGTGCAATCGCTGTTGTTATCACGGGAAAGTGACAACTGGCAGATCTATTACAAAAATAACTAACTCTTAACAAACTACTGAAATGTTCACAACTACTGAGAACATATCAGAGTGTTAAGTAGAAAATATGAAACTACTGATAAAAAACTACTGAAACTAGAACGACTGAAGAACAAGCTCTTCAGTCGTTTTGCAAAACTACTGAAAAGTAAACCATCACAACTACTGAAGAAGACCTCTTCAGCTGTTGTGACAACGTCTGATACTTTGGTCTTCAGCACTTGTGTCTTCAGACTTTGTCTTCAGCACTTGTGTCTTCAGACTTTGTCTTCAGCACTTGTGTTCAGACTTTGTCTTCAGCACTTGTCTTCAGACTTTGTCTTCAGCACTTGTCTTCAGACTTTGTCTTCAGCACTTGTCTTTAGACTTTGTCTTCAGCACTTGTCTTTAGAACATTGTTGTGAGAATGACCCTTGTGAGAATGAGCACACTCCTTGTGTTAGGGGGAATGACCCTTATTACATTTTTTACTTAGAATTATTTGTCAGCTATTCTAATCCATCTTGTGAGAATGTTTCAGCTAGAACAGGTCCTCAAAATGATAATGATCAACTATTTTAGTTGCCTAGACCATGTTCAATTCTCCAAGAGTGACTAAAGATCCAGCTTCAACTATCTTAAGATCAAGTAGCATGACTCTTTTAAGAGATAGTGAAGCTTCAACCAGTGTTCCTTCAAGTGACAAACAACACTCGATTGATAGGAGCAGTATTTTGAAGGGACAAACAACTGTTAATGCTGCTTCTCAGCAAATCATTAATGATGACGTTTCTCTTTCATTCAATCTGTCCTCATTAAATGACATTGAAAGAACAGCTGGACCAAGTGTTCATGCTCCTGAGCAAAATATGTCCAACTTTGATTTATATTTGCAACTGGAAGTGTTCCTAGACTAAGGATTCACAACACTCATCCAGCTGAGAACATCATAGGAGAAGTATCTCAAGGTATGAGACCAAGGGAACAAACTCATCATGGGAATGTCTGTTTGTACTCATGCTTCTTGTCTCAAATGGAACCCAAGAAAGTAGAAGAAGCCTTAAAGCATAGTAGCTGGGTTGAGACAATGCAAGAGGATTTGCTTCAATTCAAGTGATAAAAGGTTTGGAACCTTTGCCCGCTACCATCTGGTCAAGTACCTATAGGCTCCAAATGGGTTTTCAGAAACAAGATACATGATAGAGGCCTGATCATCAAGAACAAAGCTAGACTGGTTGTTCAAGGATATACCCAAGAGGAAGGAATTGATTATACTGATGTCTTTGCACTTGTTGCAAGACTTGAGGCAGTTAGAAACTTCCGTGCTTATGTTGCATCCAAGAATTTTACTATCTATTAGCTTGATGTCAAGTGTACCTTTCTATATGGAAATATAGATAGGGTGGTCTATATGTGCCAACCTCTAGGATTTGAAGACCCATAGCACCCCAACTATGTGTGTAAGCTGGATAAAGCTCTTTATGGGCTGCACCAAGCAGCTAGTTAGTGGTATGAGACTTTTTCTCAATTTCTCCTGAAGAATGGATACACTCAAGGTACCATTGATAAGACTATTTTCATAAAGAAGTCTAGGAAAGACATATTACTTGTTCAGGTCTATGTTGATGATATCATATTTGGTTTTTCAAATGAAAAAATGTGTAAAGACTTTGAGAGCATTATGAAGAAGAAGTTTGAGAGAGTTTCATGGAAAAAATGGACTTTTTCCTGGGAATTTAGGTGAAGCAGATAATGGAACGGTTCTTTATCAATCAATCTAAGTATGTCTCTGATATCTAGAAAGATTTGATATGAAAGATTCTAAGCCACCAAGACACCTATACCCAGAAAACATGACCTTTGTCCTGACTCTAAGGGGGAGGATACTGATCAACATCAGTATAGGCAATCATTAGGTCTCTGATGTATCTCACTGCAAGTATACTTGATATCATGTTTGCTAGATGCATCTGTGCAAGGTATCAGGCTGCTCCAAAGTTGTCTCACCTAGTTGCTACAAAGAGAATTCTTAGATACTCAAAAGAGCACCTAAATTAGGTCTTTCGTATTGTAAGGCCCCGTTCTCGGAGACCCCACAGTTGGTCATTCATCGCACATATAAAATGTTAAAATGTACATTTATTTTGCAGCGGAATTTATAACTTTCATTAATAACTAAAAACATGTCATTTCATTCATTTACAACATTCGTTTTCATCTCAAACTACAATGACATGTCAAAATATGGGTGCCATCTCAAAACGCTCCCAGTAGCTCATGCATCCATGCCTGCAACTCCTCAGCATCAACAAAATACCTGCCAACTATCATGCATACAAAAGTCAGCGACACTGAGTGAGTTCTAGTTTTTATAAAAAAATACTTTATTTCCTTTAAAAACTATCTTTACATTCATTCGTGGTCATACATCATACATACACATAGATAATAGTATTATTATCTTCATCAACATTCATTCATTCATTCATTTCTTTGCTCATTACTCTTCATTACTCGAACCTTGTCTTATGAAATATCCCCGACTCATGCTCAAAAGCTGATGTTGTGCCAGGGCCTGTACACAAACCCCCGACTCATGTCCGAAGACTGACACAACATCAGGATACGCGACAAAGATCCCATTCGAGTCAATCACAGGGATTTAACTCTATCCGATTTTGTTACAAAACAAGGTCACTCACCTCATTATCTCGTCTCATGCAATACTCCCGACTCATGCAATACTCCCGACTCATATTTGGTTGAGAAGTTTGATGTTGTTGATAATTGGGTGATTAAGGGGGAATTAGAGAGATTGGCTGGGTGTTTTGACTAGCTATTTGAGATTGCCTTAATGGTTCATGTGGGATAGGTGAGGTAGGCAGGGAGGTTTAACTGGCTAGTGATTGATGTTGAGGAGATTGATGATGTTGGTGAATGGGTGATTGATGCGGTGAATGTGAGGATTGCATAGTGTCAGCATATGAACTCTCTTGTTGGTCTTCCCATACCAGTTATTATGGGATTTTGGCATTAGCATCTACCACATGAGCAAACATTGGTATTTACCACTAATCTTGTTCAGAACATGTGTACCCAAATGCGCTTGCACAAATAAATCACCATCTCTTACTATCCCAGGGAGCTTATCATTGATGACTAGTTGTAACAATCTTGGGAACATGTAACCCTTCTTAGTTTTTTGTACTTTGACATGGTCACATAAACACCTAAAGATGTAATTTCAGTAGTTGTATATCCTCCCCTCAAATATACTAATGATTCCAGAGGATTTGTGCCTAGAAAATCTATCCAATCCGGACTTTCTATTGGAGATACACTTGAGATAAGTGTGACACAGAAATCAGTATGGCTTGCATAATCTTCCTTTCTTTATCTCCCCATTTTCAAAATCACCATCATATCCAACAGATAGAATACTTTCTCTATGTATTTATTCACGAATACATCAGGGTGACCAAATTCTTGCTCTCCGAACTCTAGTACCCTTCTAATGGTCTATTCATCCATCCTTAGTCTTTCATTCTTAATATCAACCACAATAATTTCCGATTCTACATCTTCTTCTATTCGTGCTAATTCCAGAAATCACATATATGTGCTTGATGAATCACAGGTTTTGCTGTTAAGCAAAGAAGAGCTTGGATTGTCATAGGTATCTCATGATGTCCCAACACCCTTCCGATACATGGTCACAGTATTGAGAAAGGCACACACATTATGCTCTCTAACAAATCGAATAGCCATCTGTTCATGAGAGTTAAGAAGAATAGATTCGAATCAACAATACAAACATAAGAATATGAATAGTTTTAATGATAACCATGAATCAAAGAGTTCATTATTGATGATTATGATGTGATTTACCTTCAAAACAATTACTTGAGATCTAGATTATGTGTTTGTTTGATGTTTTGTTGGACCAAAAGAACCAATGAGCCAAGATCAGAAATCCTCTAAGTCCCACATGATATCACAACAACTGCTGAAGGCTTCATCAGCAGTTCGATAAGTACTGAAGACTTCAACAGCTGAAGATCAGTACTGAAGACTTCAACAGCTGAAGACTAAAGTGCTAAAGCTCAACAGCTGAAGAACACAAGTGCTGAAGCTGAAGACTAAAGTGCTGAAGCTCAACAGCTGAAGAACATAAGTGCTGAAGCTGAAGACCAAAGTGCTGAAGTCCAACAGCTGAAGAACACAAGTGCTGAAGCTGAAGGCCAAAGTACTGAAGGTCACAGCTAAAGAATACAAGTGCTGAAGCTGAAGACCAAAGTACTGAAGTTCAACAGCTGAAGAGTCCACAAGTGCTAAAGATCAACCACTGATGAAACGTCTGAAGTTCAAGTCTGAAGACCAAGTGCTGAAGTTTCAGTAGTTTGTCACAAGAGCTGAAGAGTACTTCTTCAGTAGTTGTGTTTATCAGTAGTTTTATGTTTTTACTTTCAGTAGTTTTGTAAAACGACTGAAGAGCTTGTTCTTCAGTCGTTGTAGTTTCAGTAGTTTCTTATCAGTAGTTTTGTAATAAGTAAATACTTAGCTTCTTGTAAGAAGATGTTAGCTGCTTGACATCTTCAGTAGTTTTAGTGCTTCAGTAGTTTGTTAAATACGGTTAGATGTCACTATCAAGTGACATCAGCCTACGTCATCTTTCCTTATATAAGGAAGAATGACCTAAATTGTAATTTTGCGAAAGCCATGCCAAAGCGTGTGATTGAATGAAATATTCCTTTTGCAGAAACTTTCTCTCTCTATAACTAATTCTGTTCATTTCTATATCTTTGGTATTCTTGCTCGAATTGTGCTAGTTGGTACTCTATTCCGTTGCTGAAATCATTCGAATCGATCAAACTAGATGCTGAGATCCTATCAAATGGTATCAGAGCAGGTTAATCATTGATAGATCTAACAATTGATCATTGAAACTGCCCATTGCTCTAAGGTTGATCGAACTAGCAAATTCACACGAATTTGTTATAGAGATTGAAGTTCTGTCGCTTTTGGCTATTTTAATTGAGGTTCTTAGTGGTTTTGAGCTAAATTTGTTTTGCTTATCTTGAATTTGTCTGAATTTTCGAAAATGACTACACCTTCTAATGATCCACACAATACTGGTTCCTCAACCAAGCCTCCGATGCTGGTTAGGAATGAGTATAACATTTGGCAACGAAGAATGCTCCATCACTTGTCTATCAATAGTTCAGGTTGTTGGACATCCGTGGTACATGGACCACATAAGCCAATGGTGAATCATCCGGAACAAATCAGTTGATTCCGAAGAAGAAGGAACAATACTCTGATGAGGACAAGAAGTTGTTTGAGATTAATGCTAAAGCCCATGGAATTCTGGCCATGGCACTGCCTAATGAAATCTATTCTGGGCTTATGCATCATGAAATTGCTCATGACCTTTGGAATGCACTGAAAGAACAATTTGGTGGCACTGATGAGGTCTTGCAAGCAACAGGGAAATCCTAGCCTAACAGTATGAGACTTTTGCTCATAGAAAGGGTGAGACTCTGACTCAGCAGTTTGAGCGGTTTCATGTTTAATCTCTGAGTTGAAAATGGTTAACATGAATATACCAAAAGCCAAATGAACCACAGATTCCTCAGATCACTGCCTGAGAGATGTGACACATATACATTGTCCTACGCTCCAGTGCAAATCTGGAAAGTCTATCTCTCTCCAACTTCATGGGAAACTGCTTACATTCGAACGAGAGATAGAGTAGAAAAGAAAACTGGCTTCATCTGGTAAGCTCACTGAAGACTTTGTACCAGGCAACACTGCCTTGGTGGTCATGAGTCAGAATATGCTTCATCTGAATGCTAGTATGATGAGCATATTGATTTCTCTTCAAACACTTCTGATTCTGTATTTGTCAGTGTTGATAGTCAGTTTACTGGGTGTAATAATGACAATCTATGCTTCATCATGGATGATCTCAAAGGGATTGCTGATGATGACTTAGAAGAGATGGATATTTTGAGCCAAATGGCCTTGATAAATATCAGATCTCAGAAGTTCTACAAAAGAACTGGAAGAAAGTTCCTAGGACTCTCTGGCAAAACCAAAGTTGGTTTTGACAAGAGTAAGTTGAGGTGTCACAAATGCCACAGGCTTGGACACTTTGCTAGAGAATGTAGATCATCTGGATCTAATTCTTCTGCACCCTTTGTGACTTTCCCTGGCAATAGTCAACAACACAGAGGGCAACATCCTGTCAATTTTGGTCATCATTCTCACCACAATCTCCTGCATATTTTGTTCCTCAGGGTCCAATGCCATATCCTTACCCTTGTTATTACATGCCACAAACTATTCAGGTTCAAGCACCCATTGCTCAACAACCACATGCTCTTCCTGAGCCTCAACCATCTCAATCTCATCAACCTCCTCACCTCAACAACACAGTTTCTTCACCCTGGAGTTGTTGACTGGAGCAGTTTACCAGATGACATGTCTGGTCATGAACAACTGTTCACAGGTGCTGGTCAACATGGTGGTGACAGTCCTTTTGGGAATCTGGCACTTATGGTCTGGAGTTTGCAGATGGATCATCCTCAAATGCCTCTTCATCACAGGTATCACAGGTATCATCTGAGGCTAAGGCCAAATTATGTTCTGAAACATGCATAGCAGCATTTGCCTCTATTAGAGAAGCAAATGTAGCTTTAATTAATAAGAACATAGAGCTAGAAAAGATTATTTCCAAAAGAAAAGCTGAGTTTGAGTCTATGCTTAAAGAGAAAAATGATGAGATTTATAAACTTAAATGCCAAATCACTGATGATAAGGCTAGGGAAGAGGTACTTTTAGAAAAGTACAAAGACCTCAAAGAAACCCTTGCAGTCACCCAAGTAGAGTGTGATCGATGGGTACAATCATGCAAAGGTTTTGAAATGCTTCTTAGTAAGCAATCAGCTTCCAATGTGAAGTTTGGCATTGGTTATAATCACACTGCTCCTCCTACAGATTTTGCTTCAAGAGCAGAAGTGAAATCTGATGGAGAAAGCAATAACCAATCCACCTCATCATGTGATTCACTTTCTGATAGAGCACCATCAGAAGTTGAAGTTAGTATATTCCCGTTGAACTATCAGGTGATCTTGATGGTTCAAATACTGACACTCATATGATCAAAGAGTTGATCAACTCAGGAGTTATTTCTGGAAGTCCTGAAAGAACTGGAGAGCAAGATTTAACACCTAAAGTTCAAACTCCAACTACTGTCAACACTGAAGAGAAGAAAACTGTCAGTAGAAGGGTTTGAATACTACTAAAGAGGAAGTCAAGAAAGCAAATAGTGCTTCTAAAGTGCTGAAGAACAAGTCTTCAGTAGTTCCATTCTCTTTAGTTGATGATCAACATAAGATGAGAAGAAACCATGTGAAATATGTGGTTTGTTCAATCATCTTACAGATGATTGTTGGTACAAAAGAGGATCCAAACTCAAACATAAAGAGGAAATAAAGAGAAAATGATTAAATGACAACTGAGTTTGAAGCCACATTTGTAGAGCAACATCAAATCATGTAACCCTTAAGTCTAAAAAGAAATCCAAAAAGGAAGGGGTTAAACAGGTAACAGTTGAGATTGCTCAAAAGAAGAAGGTGCAACATAGGAACTTATCAAACTCCAATGCCAATGTGTCTGGAGAGCTGAAAGCTTTATCACAAAATCAGACACAGCTGGTTATGATGGTTCAACATCTATTGGGAAGAGTTAACCAATTAGATGTTCCTATGTTGAAACCACAGAAAAGGAGGTCCAAGCCAAAGGATTCCTCTTCTTCACCATCTTCTTCCTCTCAGGCTGTTGTTTCCAACAAACCTGTTAGTTTACATCTGTTGATGAGAACAAGCCATATAAAAAAGGTTTAGGTCTCAAAATCTAACTAATTTGTTGTGTTTGCAGGGTTCTTCAACATGCCACAGAGGCATCTGGTATGTAGACAGTGGAGGATCCATGCATATGACAGGAAACGATCACTTCTTAAGAATACTCTCAAAGAAGGAAGGGGTTTGTGTCATTTGGTAATGACGCAAAGGGTTACATATCGGCAAAGGCTTTGTTTCTAATGGGGAAATATAGTTTGATGATGTTAACCATGTGGAAAATCTCAAGTACAAACTCTTGAGTGTCAGTCAAATGTGTGGGCCATGTTGCTCTTTTCACCACTCAGAACTGTCGGATTCTGTCATCCAAAGTTCTAAGTTGATTGATAAGTATTGGATGAATACACTCTCCTGAAAGCCAACAGGACAGGAAGAGTGTATGCCTTGGATCTTTCCAAGAAAATAGATCTCAAAGGCCATCCTTAACTATTTTCCAAGGCTTCCCCTCAAGAATCTACTCTATGGCATAGAAGATGGTCATGTTAATCTCAAAAACATAAATCAGCTGATAAACCATGGTTTAGTAAGGGGACTGCCTATGAAGGAGTTCAAATGTGAAGATAACTGCAATGCTTGTTTAAAAGGAAAACAACACAAAGCTCATTTCCCTCCATAGAAGAACCTAAGTCCACTGCCTGCTTACAGCTTCTTCACATGGATCTCTTTGGTCCTATGAGAGTGATGAGTATGGCTAAGAAGAAATACTGTCTGGTAATTGTGGATGATTACTCTAGATTTGTATGGACTTCTTCTGCATTCAAAGGATGAGGCAGCTCATAAGATTATCAACTTTGTGTTGTATGTTGAGAAGCAGTATTCCCTCTTAGTCAAGTGTATTAGAATGATAATGGAACAGAATCAGAAACAATACACTTGATGAGTTCTACCTCTGAAAGGGAATCAAGGGCAGTTTAGCATTCCAAGAACTCCTGAACAAAATGGAGTAGTGGAGAGAAAGAACAAGACCCTTATTGAAGCTGCAAGGTCCATGTGGCTGATTCTGGACTCTGCCAATGACTTTTTGGGCTGAAGCTGTCAATACAGCTTGCTATGACAAAATAGAGTTCTAGTAAATCAGAGGTTGATGAAGACTCCATATGAAGTTCTTATCATTTGGCCCCTCTAATTTCATTCTTCAGAGCTTTTGGGTGTCCTTGTTTCATTCTCAACACACGGGATCAACTCCAAAAATTTGATCCTAAGGTGGATGCAGGGTACTTTGTTGGTTATTCATCAACTTGCAAAGTCTACGGAGTGTTCAACTGCTTTACAAAGATGGTTGAAGAGACTTACATGTTAAGTATAATGAATCTCCAAAGGACAAGATTCCACAAAGCCCTGTGGAGCTATTTGATTTGGACATACTGCAATATGTTCCTTATCAAATTCCCGCTGTTGCTCCTGTCAACAGTTCACAACCTGGTGGTACTGCTGGTGCTGATGATGATGATGATGATAGTAGTACTCACCTCTTCAGGTTGGTGACCAACTGCCTGTGTCCTCTAAATCTGATGCTCCTGTAGCTTCAGTAGCTTCATCCACAACAAGTGCTGGTGAGATTTCTGCATCTTCAACTTCATTTGAGTTGCCACCATCTACATGGTTTCAGAGTCTACATCAACATCTGTAGCTGCTGATGGTTCTACAAACACTTGCACTGATCTCATTGCTTATAAAGAGCTGAAGAATCACCCAATGTCTAAAATCATTGGTGATATCAATGCTGAGTTTTCAACCAGAAGTCAATTGTCCAACTTCTGCTCTATGCTCTGTCATCAGTCAGCTAGAGCCAAAGAATTATCATGTTGCACTTAGAGGCAATGGCTGGGTTGAAGCAATGTAGCTTGAGCTTCTTCAGTTAGAAAGCAGCAAGTGTGGGAGCTTGTTCTTCTTCCCCCAGGTAAGTGTGCAATAGGCCACTAAATGGGTGTTTAGGAATAAAATAGATGAAAATGGGCTTATTGTAAGAACAAGGCCAGACTGGTTGTTCAGTGGTTTGCACAAGAAGAAGGTATTGATTATGATGAACCTTTGCCCCTGTAGCCAGACTGGAGGCAATTAGATTGTTTCTTAGCCTATGCTGCACTCCACAACTTAAGTTTTTCAAATGGATGTTAAAAGTGCATTTTTATATGGTAAATAAAAGAAGAAGTTTATGTGTGTCAACCACTAGGTTTTGAGGATAATAACACCCAGATGGGATACAAGCTGATAAGGCTCTTTATGGGTTGAAAACAAGCTCCTAGAGCCTGGTATGAGACATTATCTAACTTTCTTCTGCAAAATAATTCACCAGAGGCTCCATAGATAAAACTTTATTTATTAAGAAGGTAGATCAGCATAAGGTACTTGTTCAAATTTATGTGATGATATTATATTTGCATCCTCTGATCCCTCGTTGTGTGATGGTTTACAAATTAATGCAAAGGAAGTTTGAAATGAGTGCAATGGAGAATTACAGTTCTTTCTAGGCTTGCAAATCAAACAAAAAGCTGATGGAATTTTCATTCATCAGTCTAAATATACAAAAGATCTTTAAATAGTTTGATTTACAAAACTGTAAGCCCTGTTCTACTCCCATGTGCAACACCACACAATTGGATGTTGATCAGAAAGGTAAAGCTGTTGATGAAACGCTTTACACATGTATGATTGGGTCCTTGATGTATTTAACAGCTTCTAGACAGATATTATGTTTGCTACATGTGTTTGTGCTAGATTTCAGGCTGCCACCTAAAGAGTCTCATCTGATTACAGTCAAGAGGATCTTTAGATATTTGCAAGGTACACCAATCTCTAGGTTTATGGTATTCCACTGGGCACTCTTGCAAATTAGTTGCTTTCTCTGATAGTGACTATGCAGGGTGTAAGTTAACCAGGAAATCAACTTCTGGTGGATGTCAATTCCTAGGCAACTGTTTGATTTCTTGGCAGAGTAAGAAACAAACATCTGTTGCTACATCCACTGCTGAAGACGAGTACATTGTTGCTGCAAGTTGTACATCCCAAGTACTCTGGCTTCAGAATCAAATTGGATTATGGCATTACAGAGACTTAGACTCCGTTATTAATGGATAGTGCTTCAGTTCTTTGCATTGTCAAAAATCCAGTCCAGCACTCTAGGACCAAACATATAGAAATTAGACTCATTTTATAAGAGATTGTTTTGAAAAGGGTCTAATTAATCATATGTTTGTGCCTAGTGCTGATGAGCTTGCAGACATTTTTACTAAGCCTTTGGATAGTTCAACTTTCCACAAACCTGGGGTTAAGGCTTGGTATGCTGCAGCTAGAATAAGTGACAACTACTGATGATCTCAGTAATAAGTACTGATGATCATTGGTAACAATGTCACATATAGTACTGATGAGTTCTTACCCTCAGTAGTTTTTATAACTACTGAAGGCTAAATGCCTCAAAGTACTGAAGTACTTATCTGTTATAAACTACTGATGTAGTTACAACTACTGAAATCAGTAAAAACAGATAAGTACTGACGTCCTATGAAACACCTGAAAAGCAGATGAAAAGTCTGATGAGTAAGTGTTGAGGACAGTATGAAACAGCTGAAAAGCTAAGAATTGACGAAAACAGCTGATGAGTAATTTCTCTTCAGTTGTTTCTACAACTGCTATTTTTAAACAACTGAAGCAAGACCACAGTCTTCAGTAGTTTCACAACTACTGATAACTAATACCAAGTCTTAGTTGTTTACAACAACTGATGGCAAAACCACTGTCTTCAGTAGTTTCACAACTACTGATGACAAAACACCAAGTCCTCAGTTGTTTACATCATATGAAGTCAAAACCACGACCTTCAGTAGTTTCATAAATACTGATGGTTAACACCAAGACTTCAGCTGTTTCACGTCTGATGGTCAAAAACAAGTCTTCAGTTGTTTTATAACACTGATGACAACACCACCACTGTCAGTCGTTTTAAACCTCTGAAGGTTAATACCACTCATCAGTAGTTTCAAACAGCTGATGACCACACCAAAACCTTCAGTAGTTTTCTTTCAGCCTTTTCCTATCCCACCCTATAAATACCTGTCTTCTTCTCAAACGTTCCATTAGCCGTTCTTCTGACCTTTATACTTTCAAAAATGGCAACGATGAGTCTAAAACCCAGACATAATTGCGTCGCCTACCTCACGAAATCGGCCTTCTGGACAAAGTTTGATCACACCATAGACCTAATGGCTGATTCTCAGTATAGTACTGCTCTGCTCTTAAACCCGACCATCTACCCAGAGTCACTAAGTCAGTTTTGGTCCAATGCCTACGTTCATACTGATGTGCGTTCGGCCAAATTCTGTTCGGTCATTGGTCAACCAAAAACAAGTAGAGGTTACACCTGATAGCATTCGTCGAGTGCTAAATTTACAAGATGCTACTGCTATGACTGAGTACCCGAAGGGCACAACTGATATGTCCTTCATCAACAATGGGTACAACGGAAATCTTCGAGCTGCTACCATACTAAAGAAGAACTTCCCTGATGCTAAAAGACTGATATTTCATATGGTGAATGTTTGCTTAGCCTCGAAGACATCCTCATGGGATCAAATGTCTTCCCGGTGGCAAGAGGTATTATATTCAATTCTAGAACACCAACCTTTAAATTTTTCATAAATTGTGTTTCTAGAAATCAAAGATCTGGCACAGAAACCTGTGGGAAATAGATGGCTATTATATCCGAGGTTTCTGATGGCCATAATTTTAATGAATTACAAACTGATGGCTTGTTGGCCTTGGAGTCCCTGCACCAGCTGTTCTAGCTGAGGTATACTCCAGGCATAACTCCGACCAATCTCTCAAAGAAGCTGCCCGTTTGCTCCAACCCAAGCAAAGGGAACCCATAGCTTCAACTGCCAGATCCAAAGTCCCCACCAAGCCAAAATCCAAACCCAAACAAGCTAATCAGGGAGATGAGTCCCCTGATGATGCTCCTGTACCACCCAAACAGGATAAACCTACTGGTTCAAACCCTAGTAGTGTTAAAGACTCAACCAGCAACAACACACAAGTATCCTCTCAAAAGGATCCTGTTGCAACCACTTCAGGGGAAACCACATTACTGAGACCTCTCTCACTTGAGGAGGTTATCATTGAAGAGCATCCCTCTCCCGGATGCAATCAGCTTCTATCCCCTATCCCCATGCAAATGCCCCCCAAAGTCCAACCATTATAATTGCTAATGTGCTGACTCAGCTACATGCCTCTCCTCCTCCCCTACAACCACCAACAAAGGGGAGAACAACAACAATTGAGGAAGAGGATACACATGCTTCTGACAACCCACAACACCGGGTTTAAATGTTCTATCTCCTGGTGTGGATATGGAGATCAGAACATCTGGTGAGGCTGCCACCTCTTCTGAATCAGCATATGATCAGACTGAGGTTGGTAACATAACTAAGACCTCACCAGAGGCAACAACTGATGAAGGACAAAGTCCTAAGGCTGGAAGTCCCCAGTTCCAAGACAAAGGGGCATATGCTACATCTGGTCTACACCCGGTGCATGTACATCCTGCTACAAGCAGGAGGTCAAGTGATTCAGCATCTGCTGATGATGACCTGGGCTTCTTTTATGATGTTCTTGCCCAGAACATAATCCTAGAGGAGGAAGTCAGTAGGCTGCAAAAACTACTTGACCAACTCTCTCAGGCAGAAAGACCATCTGCCACCACATCAACCCAATAGATGGCACCTTCCTCTCAAGGTCACTTAAAACACAGCCACTCAAGAATCTCAGCCACCTGCCTCTGTTTCTGGCACCATTTCTCAGGACCAAACCCCCCTGAGCAAATGGATGTTATCCTCAAAATCCCCTACTCTCATCACATCGCAGATAACTGAACTTGTCATTAAAAATGTTGATGAGAGACTTTCTTCTGTCTTACAACCTATGGTGGAGGATGTACTGAGCCAAAAGCTTTTGCTGATCAAACCCTTAAAACCAATGCACCTAAAAAAGGGGAGACTCCAGCAGTGAAAGCTAAAAGAAAGAGGATGGAGAAGGAGAAAGAGAAAGAGAAGGACAAAGAAGTGGAAATAGAGAAGGACTGTGTGTATGAGACTGAGAAAGAGAAGGAGAATGAGAATGAGAAGGGAGCTGAAAAGGAGAAAGTACATGAAGTCAAAAGGACTTTCATGTCACATATAAGAAAAAGAAAAGTGCTGAAAAAGAGAAAAACTTGAATGAAATGGTTAAAGAGGCTGATGCTGAACAACAGATCAATGGACAATATATCATTGATCAGCTGTTTAGGCAAGGTTTCAATATTGAAAAGCTAGACTCTGAAATAAGAAGATTAGAGATCGAAGAGATTCAACAAAGATGGGCCAGCTACAGCACAATGGATAGAGAAAGACTTTAGATCATGATCAGATTTATCAGCAAATACCTTGGGAGATCATTGATCGATAAAAAATCATGGACCAGGGACAACATCTTGGCCATAACCTCCAAGATCTGTTCTTCTGAGGCATACACTAAGGGATTAGTAGTAGAAGCTTTGAATGAAGCAGGAGCAGGGAGCAGGACTGAGCTAGCCAAACACTCAAAAGCCACACTCACCTCCAAAATGCTAACTCAGCCTGTCAACATTCCCTCTCCAAAACAACCACAACCACAACCACACAAAACCAACTCCCTTACCCTCAAAAAACAGCCGATGATGCACCTAAGCAGAAGAAGAGACAGGCTGCCGATCTCAGCTATTTGCAGTTGCCTAAGGCCAAAGATCTCTCTCTTGCAATAACTCCTGAGCAACAAAGAGATGTAATCAAAGTGAAATTGGAAGAAGAAGAACAACACAGATTGCACGATGAAGAGTTATTGAGGAGAGTAGATAAAGCATACGCAGCCACTTCCTCCATCATTAATATGAAAAAACAAGCTCAGAGGATTATACTCTAGACATACTTTTCAGTATGTGAAAAAAAGAGTAAGAATTTGGCCTGATCCCAAGGTGGCTCATAGAACAAAAGAAAAATATCCCTTAGAGATACAATGGGCAAGTGAAAAAGATTGTAGATGAAGTGATCTCCTTAGCCCTGGTAATCTCACCCTGGGAAATCCTGGAAGATTTCAAAAAGGCCTACACC
Organism: Flaveria trinervia; assembly: GCA_025506515.1. Taxonomy (NCBI): domain Eukaryota; kingdom Viridiplantae; phylum Streptophyta; class Magnoliopsida; order Asterales; family Asteraceae; genus Flaveria; species Flaveria trinervia. The sequence continues at coordinate 1,022,693 of CM046447.1, read as the reverse complement.
TCAAACATGCCCCACAAAAAAATGCAGGAGAACAGAATGATCAAAAAGGGGCTGGTGTATAAGAGGCTGAATGAGATCAGAAAGGATGAGTTACCACTGCTGTTAGAAGGGCATCATCCTGATGAATTTGCTTACAGACAGATTACAACAGTGGTACTCAAAAATGGAAAATAGGTCAAATTCCTGTCTGAGTACTATGGGCCAGAAGGATTCTTCAATGGTGAGGCAGAGAAGAGCTCACCATGGAGGAACAAATTGTATTTTTGGAGGCCTACACCAGGGAATCCTACAGGCTCATAGTGGGAAGTGAGTCTCATGGATGGGGGAACAGCTCAGTGTCCATTTCCCAATACAGAGCTCCCATCCATACATTTCCAACCAAATCATCAGAGACTCATTCCCAGGCCAGTGCTTATATGGGTCATCTTCTCAACTGATCAAGAAGGAAAAAGACCAACCATTCTGCCAACAATAAGTGGGAAAATAAATCAACTAGAGGTATGGCTGCATTGGTTCAGGGGGAGTTTGTTGGACCAAAAGAACCAATGAGCCAAGATCAGAAAACCTCTAAGTCCCACATGATATCACAACAACTGCTGAAGGCTTCATCAGCAGTTCGACAAGTGCTGAAGACTTCAACAGCTGAAGATCAAGTACTGAAGACTTCAACAGCTGAAGACTAAAGTGCTGAAGCTCAACAGCTAAAGAACACAAGTGCTGAAGCTGAAGCCTAAAGTGCTGAAGCTCAACAGCTGAAGAACATAAGTGCTGAAGCTGAAGACTAAAGTGTTGAAGTCCAACAGCTGAAGAACACAAGTGCTGAAGCTGAAGACCAAAGTAGTGAAGGTCAACAGCTAAAGAATACAAGAGCTGAAGCTGAAGACCAAAGTATGAAGTCAATAGCTGAAGAGTCCACAAGTGTTGAAGATCAACAACTGATGAAACGTCTGAAGTTCAAGTCTGAAGACCAAGTGCTGAAGTTTCAGTAGTTTGTCACAACAGCTGAAGAGTACTTCTTCAGTAGTTGTGTTTATCAGTAGTTTTATGTTTTTACTTTCAGTAGTTTTGTAAAACGACTGAAGAGCTTGTTCTCAGTCGTTGTAGTTTCAGTAGTCTTATCAGTAGTTTTGTAATAAGTAAACACTTAGCTTCTTGTAAGAAGATGTCAGCTGCTTGACATCTTCAGTAGTTTTAGTGTTTCAGTAGTTTGTTAAATAACGGTTAGATGTCACTATCAAGTGACACCAGCCTACGTCATCTTCTTTATATAAGGAAGAATGACCTAAATTGTAATTTTGCAAAAGCCAAGCCAAAGCGTGTGATTGAATGAAATATTCCTTTTGCAGAAACTTTCTCTCTCTATAACTAATTCTGTTCATTGCTATATCTTTGGTATTCTTGCTCGAATTGTGCTAGTTGGTACTCTATTCTGCTGCTGAAATCATTCGAATCGATCAAACTAGATGCTAAGATCCTATCATGTTTTGATTTCGTAATTTTGAATGTTTGTGAAAGAGGGTGTTAAGGGCGCTTTTATAGGTCTAAAAAGTGATTTGATAAAGTGAATAATGAAGATTTAAGTCAAAAACATCATTTATACTTACTCGGATATATTCATTTTATTTATTAATGAAGTAGGACCCTCTGTCCTTATTACCAAATTTAGTTTCTGTAGTTTTTAGTTCTTCCGTAGATCATCTACGGATGACTTAGCATTAAAAACTAATTTTTCTATGAAGTATAATTTGGATTTTCATAGGTTACCAATCTATGAAATTAGATTATACTTTTAGAACATTAACTCATCCGTAGTTTATCCATCTACGGATAGTTGTATTTTATTAAGTGTCGTACTGTAGCATCTGCTGATGCTTAAAATGCATTGTAGCTCTACTGATGCTTAAAATGCACTGATTGAAACTTCTTTGACTATATGATCCTTATCAACTGATAGAAGCATTTATTGCTATTGGACTATGTTGATATTGTTTCATGACAATTATGAACAAGAAGATTTATATTTTAAAAAAACTTCATGTATCCTGTAGCCAAGTTAGCGTTCAAGCTCCAATTCCCTCATTTGAATTTTTAAATTCAGATTTTGATTTTTGTGTTTCATGCACTACTCCCTCTAATTTTGTAATTAATGATAAAATGTTGCATTCATCATAAATTGATGTGGAAGAATAGCATGAAAGGCACATGACAGTACAAAGTTCTGAAAGCTACTAAGGTAAAATAATAAAACAAAATAAAAGAATTATTATGTAAATGAATATATATAAGGGATCATACTATGACACTAAGCTTCTTCCTGTTTGATTTGTTTGATAAAACGTGACCTGATTCTATTCCTGATTGCAAGTATGTTTGTCCACTTAAATCCAAACAAGAGTAATGTATCAACTAGGCATGCTATTTATCATGTTTTAATGTTTAGTAGAGTTTACTGTTATGTGGTCCACATTCAATTCACATTAGAGTTTGTCCTCCGTTTGTGAGTCAATTCATCACTTTTCCACACTTTGAGACTATGTACATTAAGTTATAAATTCTATCTTGAGACAGATTGATGGCTCATTAATGCTTTGTTGCAAAAGCTCTTTAGATAATATACAATTGATCACAATGGATTCTTTTGAGAGCTTAGATATGATCACCATCAGGTCACTGGGTCTTTACTTTCGTAAACAAAGGTGCCTTTAACCCAAGTCTTTGTTACACAAAACAGAGGGATGATGAGGATCATACTTTATACACCAGTTGGTTACAGAGGCATACCATTGTGGTCATAAACCCAAGTCTTTGTTTACACAAAACAAAGGGAATATGATTTGCAAAGCTAGAAGTTATAAAGTATTGTGCGCTTGGGTGAGTGAGTTGATCACATCATGATAAGACTTACTTGCTTCATCCTCAAAATGGAGTCTCCAACAAATAGTCACCTTTTCATTATGTTAGACATGCTCTTAGTGTAGTTTCCACTTAATATGAACCTACTCACATAAAAGTACTTCTTATGAGATTTAAAGTGAGTTAATTACTCAGGAAGTAAGCAAAGGCATAATGTACTATCATTTCCCATACATATGTCATGCTAAAACAAAAGACATAATAAGAGGGATATTATTTTTGTATTTTTATATGGTTTTCTAAATGTTTTTGGATTTTATAGATTACTATTTACAAGGACAGTCACGTGCTTTTCTTTGTTGATGTTGATTAATCTAAGTTAATCATGCTAGAAGACTCAATTAGTAAATTAAATCTAACTGGATCAAAGGCCTTAGTAAATAATCAGCAAGCTGATTCGTTGTGTCCACTTTGATTAACTTGATTAAACCCTTTTCTGAGCAATCTCTTAAAAAAATTATGTGATTTCAATTTGCATTGTTTTGCTATGTGGAACTGGATTAGCAGTGATAAACATAGCAGCTAAATAATCAATATGAATTGGGGTTTGAAGCAATTATAACCATAATCAAGCAGTTGGTTTTGCAACCAAAGGACTTGAGAGCAACCAGTTGAAGCAGCTATGTACTCAGCCTTATGAATGGATACTATTAGATCAAGAAGAAGGCTGGTGCAACCAAAACCAAATCACTTACATAATTTTGGTGCTATATGCAAAGGCTTCCGAAGCTTAACATGGCACTTCCGAAGGTTATAAAGTTCTTCCAAAGACAAAGTGAAAGATCAACTTCCAAAGACAGAGCTCTACTTCCAAAGTCAAGAGCATGCTTCCGAAGATCAAGTCTTAGAAGAACAATCAAAAGACTACTTCCGAAGTATGAAGAAGTCTCCAAGTCTTGAAAGAAGCAACCTCTACCGAAGTATAAGTGGCTTCCAAGGTACTTGTTCTTCCGAAGCCATTTAACCATTGGAAGACACTGCTGTGAAGTAGTGGACATAAGTATGGCCTTTGACACTCCGCTGTAGACTTCTGATACTGTATGGTGTTTTCTCAAAGAGCCATGCAGTTGACCATACTTTATTCCACTGTTTACCTTTTATGATAGTACATGTTACCAACTCTAGTTGGTGACAAAAGGTAAGTCAGGACATGTCCTGACTACCAAATCTCAGATAAAACATTTTCCGAGATACCTTAAACTATAGTCTTGTAGTATAGGCTTTAGATATAGGATCCCAGCTGGTATCAAAGTATATCCGGTAGTAGGTAGTATTATATATAGTTTCTCATTGTAACTCGATGAGATAAGCTTGTAAGAGTCTTGTAATATTTGAGTTGAGAAGCAATATATGCAAGTACCTTGAAAATTGCTTTTTGTGTTCTTTATTACTTACTATATTGTGATCAACTCTTATTGACTTTATCTTCATCCAAGTGTTGTTCAAGTAAGTTTGAGAGAAAAATAAAGTGTTACGTGACTTTAACCGATCCTGCAGATACGGATACATTTGTTTGCTTTTTGCACTGCCGTGAAACAAGTCTTGGTCTTATGAATTGACATCCACCATTTGTGTATTTTTTTGTTGTTGTTGCATCCTCCAAAGTTACTATCGGAATATGACTAAAGAGTGAACTCACCATCCTTTGGATACCAAAGTCCAAGAGCGTGTATCCTTTTCAGATATCTGAAGATTCTCTTAACGTCATTCAGATGAGACTCTTTTGGATCAGATTGGTACCTAGCACAAACACAAACAACAAACATTATGTCAGGTTTGCTCGTAGTGAGAAACATGAGAGATCATATCATTCATCTATACAATCTTTGATCAACAAATTTTCCAGTAGGATCAGGTACAATATTGTCAATTGTTGAAGTAGGAGTTTCGCATGAAGATGTATTAGCAAGATTGTACTTCTTCAATATTTGATGAATATACTTCTCTTGATTGTTAAAAATGCCATTTTTTTCTCATGAACTTGGTGAACTAGGAAGAAAGTCAATTCTCCCATTGATCTGAAACTCAAATTTCATTAGTTCTTCAAACCTAACACTATTCTATTGTTTGTTGATCCATATATAATGTTAGCTACATATATTTGAACAACTAAGAGGTCTTGATGTACCATTTCTTAGTGGGTAGTCAGGATCATCAGAACCAAGAGGTTGAGCAACATGGACCTCTTCATCAATTTTCCCATATAGGAAAGCACACTTGACATCCATTTGATAGACTGTGAACTTCTTCTATGAAGCATAGGCTAGAATTACTATTATTGCTTCAATTCCAACAAGTGCAAAAACATCATCATAGTCTATCCCTTCTTCTTGAGTATAGCCTTGTGCAATCAGCCTAGCTTTGTTTCTCATAATGATATCTCTATCATCTAGTTTATTTTTGAAGAGCCACCATGTCCTATTTGGATTTTGACCTTCAGGTAGATCAACAATATTCCAGACTTTCTGCTTTCTGAATTGCTAAAGCTCTTCCTGCGTAGCTTCAATCCAGCTATTATCTTTTGGAGCAGTTGTGATGTTTGGAGGGACAATTTGTGAAAGAAAACAAGTAAATAGACAAATTTTTGCAGCTCCCCCTTGACTTCTTGTGGTTCTTTCATTTAGATATCCAATTATGTTGTTTATTGGATAAGACATATGAATTCTGGTTGTTGGAATAAATTCAACTGGAATGGATGAATCCAAGTTAGTCATATCCATTGATGCAGATGGATCCAGCTGAGATGATAAATTTTGGACGTAATTAAAGTCTTCTACATGTTCATCATTGGAAGTAGAATGATTTTCTTCATGACTTTGTACATCAGCTGCATTGTGAATATCTTTCGTAGGAACTTCTACGGAAGTATTTTTTGTTTCTGTACAGGAACATCTACCGATGGTATTTGTTGAATTGTTGCATTAATTCTTTGGAATCCAATGGATCATCTCCATTATGTGGAGTATCTGGTGGAGTGGATGGAACATCTGCTGAGGCATTATCCATATCTCCGAATGTAGGATGCTCATTGGCGGATGCAGAGTCAGCAGTTGTTAATGAAATGTTTGTGTTGGGACATATATAGTCATATATAGTATGTCCGTCGCTTGTCGAATAGTCTAGGCTTAATGTTATACACCTGATATGTTGTAAACACATGAAACTGGGTCATTCGCAGGAGCATATGCGAATGAGACTCAGTCGTACGATTGAGCCATACTATTGGACCAGCTGTGCGACTGAGAGATGCGATTGGGACATTCGTAGACTGAACCATAAGTATGGTCCAGTCAAACGATTGAACCATACGCATGGTCCAGTCGTATGATTGAACCATACGCATGGTCCAATCGCATGAATAGGCCCAGTCGCATCTAATATGGGCCGAGGCCTATATATACCAGTTTCAATGTGTAGAGAGATAAGGATTTTTGAGAGGAAGTCTGCCCGGAGCCTAGGGCGGCGGGATGAGAAGGGAGATCATGTTCAATCTTCCCCTTGCCAAGAGTCTTGATTCTTATGTTGTAACGAGCTTGTAATTGTTAGGTTTTATTAATGAAACCATTCAATTATAGTTCGTATTATTGGTTGACTTTTGGTTTGTGCTGTATGTTTATCCTTCCGTCAAGAACATCCTCGGATGTTTACCGATCCAAACCGACTTCACAATTGGTATCAGAGCCGGTTACTGCTCGAATGATCTAACAATCATTCTAGCAAGCCGAGTTCTTGATTTTTGGATCAAATTTCAGATCTTGACGTTAAACCCACTTCGTGTTCTTCTTGTTTTGCTCAGATCTTGTTACGTGTGTTGCTTCTATCTTAAAATCGAATTCAAAACCACGTTCCTATCATCCTTTCGAATATAATGATGCCTACTTTGTTTTGGTTCATGTTAAATTCGTCAGATTAGGGTTTTGGGCAACCCTGGCGGCTGCAGATCTGAAAATCTACATGCAGACCCGTTCATGCGACTAAGCCATGCGAATGGACCATTCGTATGACTGGACCATGCGAATGGACCATTCGTACGACTGGACAAGTCGTATGTTCAGTTGTGCGACTGAACTAGTCGTATGTTCAATCGCACGAATGAGCCATCTGCATTGACTCATCCGCATTTGTTCCAGACCAAAAAAAAGAAAAGAGTCTGGAACACCTTCCTGCACAAATTTGAAGATGAGCAAAGCATATTCACCCTGAGGTTCTTTTGTCAAATAAGTTCGATCTGTACCCCATTATTCGTCTAACTTCCAGAATAGGTGAATGTAATTGGAACAGGAAAGAGATAAGAGAAGATGTCAGCAGTTGGTGCTGATTTTGTGGGGTAGTCAGGAGCATCTGACTAGTTATGGGCAATCAAATTATATTTATCCACACAAAGAGGATTCTCATTCTTAGGGGGAATCCATGTATAGAGAAATTGAAGACGCAATCAGAAAGTGATGATGTGAACCGGTTTCCGATGATGAATCTTCGTGCATGCTGATTTGGTTGATATTTTCAGCTGTGGATTGGAACCTTCAACCTGTTGCCCAATACACCATGTGAAGGCGCAAGGAGAGCACAATGTCTATATATTAGGATATGCTGAATGTGAGGGGGAATTTCTGCAGGTGGTGATGTTAATCAGGTTAGCCTGTGTGAAGATTGAAGCAATGGAAAACTGTTCATGTCATTATCTGGAAAAATCAGTCATATGGGGAATCTTGCTGTGATGATGGTGTTCTGCAAAGTAAACGAAAGCTGTTGTGCCTAAATTCATTTTCAGGGAGGTGTAGCAACCTGACGGATCGGCAACATTGGCTAATATTATTTTCATTTGATTCTATTGGCAACCAGAGCAAAGATTGACTGAAGATTGTAAGAGGTGTTATCTACTATTCGCAAGCAACGTCCAAGGGGGAATTTTTGGAGCATATATAGTCATATATAGTGTGTCTGTCGCTTGTTGAATAGTTTAGGTTTAATGTTGTACACCTGATATGTTGTAACACATGAAACTGAGTCATTCGCAGGAGCATATGCGAATGAGACTCAGTCGTACGACTGAGCCATGCTAATGGACCAGCCGTGCGACTAAGAGATGCAATTGGGACATTCCTATGACTGAACCATAAGTATGGTCCAGTGGTAGGATTAACCATACGCATGGTCCAGTCGTACGATTGAACCATACGCATGGTCCAGTCGTACTATTGAACCAAACGCATGGTCCAATCGCACGAATTGGCCCAGTCACATCTAATATGGGCCGAGGCCTATATATACCAGTTTCAATGTGTAGAGAGATAAGGATTTCTAAGGATCTTTGAGAGGAAGTCTCTCAGAGCCTAGGGTTGCCAGATCAGATGGGAGATCATGCTCGATCTTCCCCTTGCCAAGAGTCTCGATTCTTATGTTGTAACGAGCTTGTAATCGTTAGGTTTTATCAATGAAACCATTCAATTATAGTGCGTATTATTGGTTGACTTTTGGTTTGTGCTGTGTGTTTATCCTTCTGTCAAGAGCATGCTCGGATGTTTACCGATCCAAAACGACTTCACAGTTTCCATCTGAGGATGTAGATCCATTTTGATAGACTTGCGCAACATCATTATTATTATTAGTATTGGTTGTTTCTTGATCCATTATACTTGATATTTGTGTTCCTGGACGATCAACTAATAATGACACTTCATTCGTACTTGGAGGAACGAATGCATAACATGTATTAGCAGAATCTACATTATTCAATTAACGAGCAAACATTATTTCAGGTTTGCTGGAAGTAGATACATAAGAAATCCTGTCATTGAGCTATACAATCTTTGATCAATAGATTTCTAACATCCGGTTATTCTTTTAAAGTTATTAAAGAAAGAAGCACCAATTTACCCAAACTCTCTTCACACATCATTTCATTCGGTTTTAGAGAGAGAAAGCACAGGAAACTCTCGGGTGTTTGAAGAGGAGATGGAAAAAAGATCGAATTCAAGGTAAGAATTCATAGTTTCATGTTGTTCTTAACTAGCCTTAGCCTCGGTTATATGCTTATGTGTGTTATTGTATGTGTTCGTATGTGTTTTTAGTGGGTTTCTAGTGAAATTTGTAGTGAACGGGTTTGAAGGAAGTCTTATTTGAAAAGGCTGCTAAGGTGAGTTTTAGAACCTCCTTTTTACTCGTTTTTAACTGCTTTTGGGGCTGGAAATGCATGTATGTATGTTTTTATAAAAATGGGTTTTATACCGTATGTGTGTTTGTGTGTATGTTGTGGGTGGGGTTTCATTTTGGGCTATGTATGTGTCCGATGATGTTGTGGTTGTGTTTCTAAGGCTTAGAATGTATGATTTAAGCTTATACCATGATAGGTGATGATTAGGCATTGAATTATGATGATTAAGTGTGGTTTAGTCTGCTTATGCGCCTAAACAGTAGCCCATGCGCCTAAGAGAAATAACTGCCTAAGTGTCCCATGCGCCCAAAACCTCATGCGCCCAAATAGTACTCATGCGCCTAGAAACGGGCTGAATTGACTAAGTGTTCATATGCCTAAATAGTTCATGCGCCTAGGCACTAATGCACTTGCATAGTGCTCATGCGCCTAGAATCGCCCAGAATAGACTAAGTGTTCCTCATGCACCCCAATACTGCCAGTGTGCCTAAAGTTGCCCATGCGCCTAAGTGTTCCCCATGCGCTTGAAAGGCCATGCACCTGCATAGTGCTCATGCGCGTGCATAGTGTTCATGAGCCTAAAGACTTAGAAATATTTTATTATTTTGGGGAAAAAGTAAAATGTAGGCTTTGACTTGGGATGTTCCCGGGGGTAATATAAGCTGACTTTTTGAAGTCATAAATGATGTGATCGGCATTGTATGATGTTGTATGATTGATGTTGATGCATGATGGCATGTATGATGGTGCCTTGTATGGCGATGTTTTGTATGGTTATGTGTATGTTCCATGTTTGTATGTTTATCTTTCTGTGTCTTTATGTGTTATAGTTGTGAAAGAAATGATAAAGTATTATGTATGTAAGTAAAAGATAACAAAAAGAGGAACATAATGATAGAATGCATGTATTAATGAAAGAGAAAGTGACGAAAGGCTTGCAAACAAAATGTACGGAGGTGCACGACTCTAAAATGTCGTAAGCTCAACTGTGTGTAGTTTAGCTAATCCTTAAGGAGATACGCAGGGGTCTAGTCTTTGTAACTGACCAGTGATATAGTTCATGGTTAGTAATGATTACTCACCCCAGTGTTGGTGCCAAGCTATGTGCATTACGTAAGTCATTTATGATCATCGGCCCAGTACCCGCTTTGTGCATCCGTTTGGGGTATAGCTGATGACACTAATCTGGAAAGAGATAAAGAGATAAAGAAAAAAGTGATGAACAGTAAATGAAGATAATAATGTTATTATTTATGTGTACGTATGATGTGTGCTCATGTACGGAAATATAATATGATTGAAATAAGTAAGAATGGTTTAAACGAAGTAAAGTATGTTTTATTTTAAAACTAGAACACACTCAACAATGCTGACTTTTATGTGTTTCCAGTTGCCAGGTAAACCTTGATAAGGATGGCACAGGGCGGCCACTTGGCTCATTTTGGATGGCATTCTTTTTTTAATGTTCTTGCATTATAATGTGAACAAACGATAGTTTGTAATGAATATTGTATTATCTTGCAAAAGCGTTTATTTTAATGAAATAAAATGTTTGATTTAATGATTCCACTGCAACGCTTTATTGAAGTTAATGTAATTATATGTTTTATGTGCAATGATTGACCAGCTGTATGTGTCCTGGGAAAGAGGCCTTACAAGTTGGTATCAGAGCCAAAGTTTAAGTAAAACGGGTAAATTTTCAAAAGAAACCTAAACTTAAAGTAAAAATGGGACGGAAAAGGGAAAGGATGCCAGTCCGAGTAGTTGCGTGCCATCAGGTATTTTATTTAATGTTAACTGGCGTCACGTGCGCATGTTATTTGATCTCTATGTGTTTATAGTAGATTTATATACTGATGTAGTCAGGATAGAAAATGCTTGGGGTATGAAGAGTAAAGTAAGTTGCTAATCACAATTGGCCACTATAATTAGGGACTTACTATACTTGACATAAACTAAACTATTCCCTTGAATAACCATGTTAGTGTTTGAATCTTATAGCATGTTAGAGGATGGTCGATGGTTGTGCATCAAAGGCTTCACGTGGTTGAGGTTGTGGTGGAGGTCGTGGTGTACGTGGTGTTGAACCGCGGGTCACAAGAGGAAGGCCTAGAGCCAAAGAGGTGGTTGATGAAGAGCCTGAGACCCCTTATCTAGAGGTTGGATGAGAGTGCTAACTTAAGGGACTCAGTGAAGGAGGTTGTTGTAAACGAGGTGCATCAGGTCAGGCAGACGATGTTACCCTCTGTGATGACTGAAGTGATTAAGGCTGTAAGAGAAGGAGAAACAAGGGAGAGGAATAGGTCCTCAGGAGGACATGAGTAACCAGAAACTGAGATGGTTCTCTCTGATGATGAGGAGGAGGAGGAAGAGCTTGGGCAAGAGGAGGCACGAGGCTGTAACTATGGGGCATTTCAAAGATGCAAGCCCCATACCTTCAATGGTAATGGCACTGTTGCTGCCGCTCACCGGTGGGTGAGAGAGATGGAGGTGGTACATGATATTAGCAAGTGTCGAGAAGACAAGAAGGTGAAGTTTGCCGCCCACTTGTTTGTGGACTCGGCTCTATGTTGGTGGGATAACATTGTCCAAGCCGAGGGTAGTCAGGCTATTGGAAGGACGAAGTGGGCGGAGCTAAAGAAGTTGGTGATCAAGGAGTTATGTCCTTATAGGGAAGTGGATAAGTTGGAAAGGGAAATCCTGTAGCTGGAGGCGGGAACCATGATACATCAGCAATACACCACCAAGTTTAATGAAATGGCACGGCTAGTGCCTGACCAGGTGACACCTCTGTCATGAAAGATCAAGAGGTATATTCAGGGATTGGCGGTGTATGTCTGTAGGCACATGATCGCTGCCCGACCAAGCACGTTTAGGTCAGCGGTTGATTTGGCAGGGAGGTTATATGATGAAAGGTGGTGGTGATCGGAATTGGAATGGGAAGAGATTTGGACGTGGCGGAGCCGCTCCAAGCAACAAAGGAGCACGGGTGGATGACTGACGTGTGGTAACATACGGTGCAGGATTGAGGAGGTGTGTTAAATGTGGACAAGAGCACACCAGGGAATGTAAAGTGGGATCCAATGTCTGTTTCTGTTGTTGGAGGACCGGACATTTGGCGAAGAACTGCGAGGTAATGAGGTGTTACACTTGTGGTGAGGAGGCCCACATGAGTAGGGACTGGAAGAAGTCAAGGGCTGAATGTTCTAGTGCAGGGAAGAAGATGACTAGGAGTGAAGGGTAGAAGGAGTGTGCCAGAGCGTTGACAATGACGCAGTAGGAGGCTAGGACTGGCCCTGATGTTGTGTCAGGTACGTTTCTAGTGAACCAAACTTTAGCCTTTGTGTTATTTGATTCTGGTGCAAATAAAAGTTTTATTTCTGCTGCTTTCTGTGCTACGTTGCCTGTTAGTAGTTGGAGTATAGATACACCCTTTGATGTTGAAACTATCATAGGTAAGTCTATCAGGATAAATGAGATGATAGAAGGTTGTGATGTAGAACTAGAAGGTCACAAGTTTCCTATTAGACCATTTGTGATGACCTTAGGTGGGTTCGATGTAGTCCTAGGAGTTGATTGGTTGGCGGACTACGAGGCGAACATTATGTGACGCAAGAAGATGATTCGATTGACAGTGCCTGACGGGAGTTCTGTGACAGTTTATGGTGATATAGTCATGACCATCCCAAAAGTAATTTCGATGGCGGTGGCGGGAAAGTGCATGAGGCGTGGATGTAGCTCTTACTTAGCCTACGTGAAGGATGTGGATACGCCAACACCACAACTAACTGACGTACCGGTGGTGTGTGACCTTCCAGATGTGTTTCCTGAAGACTTACCAGAAGTACCACCTGACCGTGAGATTGAGTTCCAGATTGACGTGATACTAGGTACCCAACCTGTAGCTAAGGCGCCGTATCGATTGGCTCTGAGTGAGATGAAGGAGTTGATGGAGCAACTACGAGAGCTGCTTGAGAAGGGGTTTATTAGGCCGAGTATCTCTCCTTGGGGTCCTCCGGTCTTATTTGTAAAGAAAAAAGACGGTAGTATGAGGATGTGTATAGACTACCGTGAGTTGAATAAGTTGACAGTGAAGAATCGGTACCCGTTACCGAGAATTGATGATCTGTATGATCAGCTCTAGGGCGCTAGTTAGTTCTCGAGGATAGATCTTCGATCTGGCTACTATCAGCTGAAGGTTAAGGATCAATATATTCCTAAAGCATCTTTTCGCACGCGTTATGGACACGGACTTGGTTAGTAAGATTGAGATTCTTACTGTGAATCGAATATGGTAATCAAGTCAATGATTGAATGGCTAAAACAAACAATCAAAGAACATTCAATACAAGAATTATACTCATAAATGCTTTTGTATTGTATATATGAAAGTGATTAATTACAGAGAATAAAGACAACAAAATATTCTCTATGTCTATCAGCCGTCACCTCATGTACGAGGTTTTCTATTCTATTTATAGACAAACAAGATGCCGTTTATAAAATGACTAAACTACCCCTGACTTGTTATATTAGATCTAGTCTAAGTCTTTATCCGCATCTTTGCTTGTTCATCCGCATTGACAAATGCGGATGAGTTAACTTGATTAGCATTTCTTCATTTGATCATCCGTATTAGTATGTTGGTCATCCGCATTGGTTAATGCGGATGAACAAATAATTTTGTGCATTTGTTTGGTCATCCGCATTTCTTAAATGCGGATGAGCAAAGTTTTGTGCGCATTAATCATTGGTCTTGTGCATTTATGAATGCGGAAGAACAAATACTTGTTCATATTCGTTTTATGTCTTCCGCATTGACAAATGCGGAAGACTATACTTGCTTTTTTCTTGAGCAAGATCTTCATCCGCATTCTTCTAGGACTTATGGGATTCTAGCAAAACAATCATCAAATCACCTATTGAATTGGCATGTATGATCCTTTCAGGGTGCCACAATACTCCCCTTAAGGATTATACAACCTATGTTCTTCAATGTTTAGGAGGTGATTGATGTTCTGATGATTTCGCTGGGTCTTGTGGAGGTAGTAAAAATGCAGCTTTAGTTGGATACAGAATGGCTTTAATCATGTTAACAAAATCTATTGCTTCTGCCATTCTATCCCTACTCAGCACATGTATCTTCATTTTGCTCATATTGTAGATGGCTTCTATTGGTAACTTCTTTAGTGAAATAGGTTCCCAAATAGATATAGTAGAGAGACCATCTCTGTGAATTAGTAAGCTCCCACCCACATCTACCTCAAGTTTGACAATGTTCCCAATTTGTAGTGGAGTCTTCTGTTTCTTTCTTTTGTCTCTTTTGGCATTGATACGATCATAGGCCAATTTCAGCAACTTGATGCACTTTAGGAAAAAATACATATCTTGTTCACCTAATTTATTGTTTATTTCCCTGAAGTGTGTGGTATATATATAGTGAATGTAGGATTCATCAAGCAATCTTACTTCATATCCACTAAATAGTCTTATTTTAGCACCCTCCTTTGCTTCCCACTTTCTTTCAATCACCATCTCATATGTTTTTTCATCATAGTAAACATTGAGATAGATGTAGAGGAATGAGTACCAGATACCATTTTCTCTTTAAAGATTATGTTGGTTTCACCTTCAATTCAGGAAACACAACTTCTTCAGCTTGCATTTTCTTCTTTTTCTCAAGGGGATTAATAAAAGACTTATGTTTCCTCATGCATATTGTCTTTAATGAATTGAAATTGTCAGTCCTTCAAAACATTTTGAATATGTTTTCCAATTGATATCACATGAACATAGGTGTGTGATTTATCAATTCCAGTTGAGCTAGTTCTTTTAGGTCATGGATCTCCAAGGCATTTACAAGAGTAGAGTACTCTGTAAAGAATTGGACCAGCCCAAAAATCCTTTTAACCATAAACATGTTCTAAGTGTTGTCATACTTCCATGCAATTATTTTCTGATCAACTTTGCATTTTGGAGTAGACACCCCTCTGATTAACTCAGCAGTAGTTAATCCTTCTTTTAGTTTTAATTGAGAGGGTTCTGCAAACCATTCAGGGTATTTATGAAGTACTGGAGCCAACAATTCTTGATCTTTCTGGTTTAGCAGCATGTCTTGAGCAGTTACTCTTGATTTTGGCTTTTTGTTTATGATTTATTCTTCCATCTTCTTGAGCCAAACTTTCTTTTCATTAATCATTTGGAGAGTTGCTTCCCTTAGTGAGTTTTTTTTCATATTTCCAAGCTTCCTTCTTTGAAGCCTTGGCTTGAGAGATAATCCTTCATTTCCTTATCTGACATGCTATAAGGATCAGGAAATAGTGGTTTAGGTGTTGACGTTGATTTCTTCATAGCAGACAATTTTGGCATAGGAACCTTTCTAGTGAATGATCTTTCATAATTAGATTCAAAGGTTCGATCTAGCAGTTTATTGACCTTTTCTTTTTCTTCCTTCATTCCTTCATATGTCATACCAAAGACTACATCCGGATCATTGCCTTGATTGATCAGAAACATTGCTTTTATCATCAGGTCATCAGTTTGAGCTTTTAACACCATTTCCTCTACTCGTTTTTCTGTTTTCATAGGAATGTCCATATGAACATCCTTTTCAGCATCATAACCTCGAGCTATCTCTCCTTTTTCCAGATCAATAGTAACATCTTGCTTCATTAATTGAGCTTCAGCTTGCACACGTTCTTCAAGAAATTCAGCTATAGCTGCCATGCTTCTGGGATCATCTTTCTTATTTTTTTTAACACTCTTTTTAACCGTTGGTCTTTTTCCTTAGCCTTTTCAGCTAGATATTCCTCTTTCTGGAGTATGTTGAAGTTGTTGACTTGAAGATTCAGCCTTTTCCATCTCTTCTGGCAGTTTTTCAGCCTTGGTTTGTTCTTGATCATCAATTTCTATTTTCTCCTTTTCTGTTTCTTTTTCTTCCTTATCTTTTTCTTTTTCACAAAATTCTCTATCATTTCTTTTTGTTCATCAGATAGTGCGATAACATGTACCATCTGCATGCTTAACTCTTTCTCCAAGGGAACTTGAGATTGAAGGCTAATTACAATAGGCTTAGTGGTGGTCCTCTGGTTGTCAACAAAGTCCCAAAATTCATTATCAAGTTTAAATTCATCTGAGATGAAGTTGTCTAGTGCATTGATCAGTTCTTCAAATTCGTCTTTTGCAGTTTGAGTAGCATATGATATCCTAGAGTAAACTACTATTTCCATACATGACTCTTTATCATTTGTTTTGCTTTTATCTTCTTCTTTATCATTATTCTCAGAAGAGTATTGTTTCTCATCAGTCATAGTTCTTTCTTGATCAATTTTACTTTCTTCAGCCTCAACACTTCTTTGAATCTCAATTAACATCTCAAGTTCAGAGATCCTTTTGTTTTGGCTTTCAATTTGATTTTGGAGATTGGAGATGATTTTAGCTTGTTCTTCAATAATGTTCTCTTGCTCTTCCATACCTATAGTTTGAATGGCAAGAGTGTCAACATGGCCACTCACTTCTTCTCTAGAATGGTTTAGGGCAGCTTTCAAGTAGTCAATCTCTTTCTCTTTCTCTCTTTTTCAGCTTCATATTTTTCTTTTAGTTCTTTTAATTCCTTCTCATTTTCATCAAGCTCTAGAATCCTGTAATCAATGATTCTAGCTCTCCTATTATTGTATTATTTCCATCCTTTCAACTTTTTGTAGGAGCTCAGATACCAACTCATCTTTTTCATCAGGCTTGTTTACATTAGATTCAGCAAAGCTCTCTGAGGGAGCAGTCTCAGAAGTTGCTCTCTTTACAGGCATTTGAGCATGTTGATCCTTCTCATCTGAAGATGATTTGGATGCTTTAGATGTGCTAGTTGAGTCTCCAAATTTAGTTGGGTTATCATGAGTGAGCAATGGTTGGTGTGGTGATGTTGGTGAGTGATGAGATTGTCATATTGGTTAGTGATGAGGTGGTGATATTGGTGAGTGATGAGGTGGTGACATTGGTTGGGATATAGGTGATAGAATATGAGTTTTGTGGGAAGATTGTAAAGGTGATGGTTGTGGGGTTGGTTATGGTGTTGGTTGTGGTGTTGGTTGTGGTGATGGTTGTGGTGTTGGTTGTGGTGTTGGTTGTGGTGTTGGTTGTGGTGATGGTTGTGGTGTTGGTTATGGTGTTGGTTGTGGTGTTGGTTGTGCAGCTTGCTCATCAGCAGCTTGTTCCTATCCTTGATCTTCTTGATTTATCTGTTGAAGCATCCAAGGAAGTAGAGGTGAGTGAGCTCCACTCTAAAAGTTTCTAGGATCCCTCTTCTTGATGCACATGTATGATCTTGCATCATAATGAGGAATATCAAGCACTCGTCCCTCAGTAGCAATATGTGGAAATTCTTCATTTATCAGGCACTGATGAATCTTGGATACATCAAAAACATGTATCTTATCCGCTCTTTTATGTTTAAAATCATGCCATTAAAACCATAGGCAGACATATTGAATGACCTGTTTTTGTGGAGAACATAGATTACTAAGGAAGTAGTGATAGGAATATCATTACATCCTGTTTTTCTCTGGGATAAGCGGTGCTAAAACATGTGTATTAGAAATCTCCAAGACACATCAACTAATCCTTTTACAATTTGTTTAGCTTCAAATCCTCCTTCATAACCAATCTGAGCAAAGAATGTGGTTATTTCAACATCATCAAATCTAGTGGTGCATTAGCATCATCACCAAAATGCAAGCATATTCTAACAGAATCTTAAGAGGTGCTCAGAGTATGATCATTGTCAATTCGTCCAGATAAAGTTCTAACACCATCTGCTTCAATTACTTTAGCTGAATTCTAGAAAGACCTAATGGGGTTCTCATAGATGGTGGGTCTAACAATGTTAGCATAAGCTACCCTTGTAGTAGAGATGAATATGATAATATCTCTGAGTCCCTCAGCTTCTGGCACATCAGGGTTTAAATAACCGCTGACATTATGGAGCTCGGTCCATGAAAGATTTTCCATATAATCTGCATAAGAGACATGTGTCAGTTTTGATGAGAACTCATATGTACCGTTTATCAGTTTGAATTTTAATGGTCAAAGATGAACATTTGACATTACTGTATCATTGTTGTCATATCAAATAGTGAATTTGTTATTCAACAATCACAATTTCTATGTTTGAACCATTTATTAGATGTTATTTCATTGATTTATTACACATTTTCATTTTTCATCATGCTCTGTTCTTGGGACAAACATGACTATAAAGGTTTTCAGGATGAGTAGAATTCCTATTAGTTTGCATGTTCATTGACGTCGAAAAGGTGTATTATATCACATCAATAAATCGGATTTTGGTGTCCTTCATTATTATTTGATTCTTTGTTTGATTTGGGTTTGCCAGTCCGAAAGTTAGGTCTTGATGAACTTTTTGGAAATTTCACCTTCTTTTCGATGCAACTATAGTTTCAGAATCAACAACAACAAGTTGAATAGAATTACACAAAAATCTTTGGTTGTTTATGATGAAGATGATTGAGGAGGGTGTACAGTGTATTTGCGCTCTTCTCACTATAAAGTCTCTCAAATTTGAAAAGTATTAAATGACCCATTTAAATTCCTTTAAATAGTCAAATAATGGCTTTTACAAGTTTTAGAGCAAATACGATCACCACTGTAGCAAATGCGGAGGTGTAAAATTTCAATCTTTAGGTTACCCACATTTGTGTACTGTTGCAAATGTGGAGGTTAAAACTTGATAACCTTGACTACCCGTATTTGTTTACTATAGTAAATGAGGAAGTCTAACTTGTGATTAAGTCATCTGCATTAACAGATTGTAGCAATTGTGGTAGTGTTGTTTAGTTTCATTCTATCCGCATTTGTGCATGTGACAAATGCGACAGAACAAAGTCTATCAGCATTTGTGTAACTGCACCAAATGCGATTGACAATAGTTGTTCAGGATTGCACTGTAGCAAATGCGAAAGAGAGATACTCATCAGCATTTGTCTACTGTAGCAAATGCTGTTCACAAACTTGATCAGCTTTTTACAGTAGTCAATGCATATGAACGAAGTTCATCAGCATTTGTCTATTGTAGCAAATGCGGTTGGACGAACTTTGTCAGCATTTGCTCACCGTAGCAAATGTAGTTGAACAAACTTAGCATTTGCTCACTATAGCAAATACGGTTGAACAAACTTTGTCAGCATTTGCTCACTGTAGCAAATGCGATAGAATAAACTCCACATTTACTTCTTAACACACTAATGCGGCAGAGTACAATCTTCATCCGCATTAGGTTCACTGAAATAAATAGCTACTCGCATTGGTTATATGCATGGGTTACCTTCACCCGCATTAACCAATGCACTTACCTGCATTAGCTTTGAACTTAATCAAAAGTTAATGTATCTGAATTGGTTTTTCATATTATGAAGAAATGTCCTTGATTGATTTTCTTATGAAGTTGTTGACTATTGATATTGTCAATTCTTGCTTGGATTGACATGTATGTCATAAGTGATACAAGTTTTCCATTTTGACTGATCTTGGACTTTTCATGCTTTCAAGAATCTGCATAGGCTAAGATACTATTGTATAACTTTTGAAACAACACCAGTATTTTCTTTTTGTTTTGTTTTGATTTATATTAAGATAATACTTTAAACAAGAAAATAAAATTTACACAAACTTACTCAAAAATTTTAAATTACTCCCCCTAAAGTTTATATTCATATGTGGACAGAAAATCTAAAGATTTAAAACCTTATGAATCATGAAGATAATTATTTCTTTTGGTGGGATCATATCAATCTTGAATTACACATGTGCATCCTTTATTACAAATTTGACATGTTTATGAACTTGAAGATTGAAGGTATGTTTGTCCTCTTAAACTCATATCTGGTTGATATTTTGATGCAAATGATATTTATCATGTTTTTGGTGTATTTAATTATTCAATATGTACCTCGCACACAAGCATGGAATGATCAACCATCCATGTAAAAATGCATGGTAGAACTTTTTCATAGCTTTTCTTACCAGGTAATTTAAGTTATGAGATCTCATTTTCACTAATCCTCATTGGGATTCTTTTACTTTGATCCTTTTCATGATGATCCACATTGGGATTCTTTTCACTTCACTTTGGAAGGTGATCCATGATAGGATTCTTTTGTTCATTCACTTGGAATGTATTGCTTTTGTTGATTCATCCAATTTTGATATGTTCCTCATTGGGAATCTTTTGGATCATAACATCTGCATTATGTGCACGTTTCATCAGGTCTTTGCTTAGCAAAACAAAGATGAGACAATATGTGATGAAAGAGATTCATAAAGTATCATTCCCTGGTGTGTTTAGGTTACTACATACACATGCATTTAGATAAGCCAATACATACCTGTACTTTGTGATGACTATTTCATAATTGAATAAGTCTTTAATTCAACACTGCATGTATCTTTTCTTCCAAGTTGAACCTACCAACATATCTAATAAGTCATTTCAGTCTTTCATATTTTGAAAGTAAGCATAGTGAATGCTATAACGACTGTAATTATATCATTTCCCAGAGATTCTTTTCTTCATCAAAATTGATTTCTTTTTGTGGTTTTCTGATGTTTTAATGTTTTTGATGTTTTTCATGGTTTTACTCAAGGTAAGTCAGGCCAATTGACTGAACCAGAAATTCAAACCTACTAGGTTCAAATGCCTTTGTAAATAAATCAGCTAATTGATTTTCAAATGGTACTTGAATCAATTTGATTAATCCCTTTTCAGCACAATCTCTCAAAAAGTGATATCTAATTTCAATATGTTTTGTTTTTGAGTCCTGAACTGGTTTATTAGTTATGAAAACAGTTGTTGTGTTGTCAATGTAAATTGGCGTGTGAAAGAAGTTAAAACCATCATCAAGCATTTGGTTTTGAATCCAGAGTACTTGAGAGCAACAAGCTAATGCTGCAATATACTCAGCTTCAGCTGTGGACACAAATACATTTGTTTGCTTCTTGCATTGCCAGATACTAGTCTGGGACAAAGAAATTGACAACCGCCAGAGATGGATTTTCTGTTGAAGTTGCATCCTCCATAATCACTGTTTGTGAAGGCATAGAGATTAAATTCTCCTTCCTTTGGATACCATAAATGAAGAGCTGGTTTGCCTTCAGATATCTGAATATCCTCTTGACTGCATTCACATGTGATTTTTTTGGATCAGCCTGATATCTGACACACACGCAAACACCAAACATGATGTCAGGCCTACTGGCTGTTAGATACATAAGTGAACCGATCATTGATCGATAGTGAGTCTGATCCACTGGTTTGCCTTCAGGATTAGGTCCAATCTTTACTTTAATATCCACAGGAGTTCTAATAGACTAATAGTCAGCAAAGTAGAATTTCTTCAACATGGTTTCCACATATTTTGACTGATATGAAGATTCCATCTGCTGTTTGTTGGACTTGCACCCCTAGAAAGAAGGTGATCTCCTCCATAACACTCATTTGAAATTTTAAGTGCATAAGATTTTCAAATTCTTTGTAGAGCTGCTTGTTTGTTGAGCCAAAAATGATATCATCCACATAGATCTGGACTAACAGCATGTCTTTTCCTTTTATTCTTCTGAAGAGAGTCTGATCGATCTTTCCTCTTTCATATCCATGTTCAAGAAGAAAAGATGATAGTGTCTCATACCAATTTCTTGGTGCTTGGTGAAAACCATACAGAACTTTGTCAAGCTTGTAAACTCTGTGGGGGAAATCTGGATCTTCAAAGCCAGGTTGTTGACTCACATAGAGCTCCTCAGCAAATTTTCCATACAGGAAGGCACACTTTACATCCATTTGATAAACTTTAAATTTCATGGATGCAGAATATGCTAGAAAGATTCTGATTGCTTCTAGTCTGGAAAGATGTGTAAACCCTTCATCATAGTCAATTTCTTCTTCTTGAGTGTATCCCTAAGCCCTAAACCCTAAGCATGACAACAAATAGATGTTTGCAATACTGGATTTGCTTCTTGTCACCCTCTCATTAAGATCACCAATAATGGTTTGAACTGGATGATTCTTGTGTATTCTTGTGGTTGGAATGGAGTTACCATCAATCGTTACATCAAGATTAGAGACATTCAGTTCATTATAGTCAGAGGCACCTTCGTCATGTACTGATGTGGAATTATGAAGATGGTCTGACTTCGTTTCAGTTCCTGCTTTAGCTTCAGCAACACTGTGATTACTTTCATCAATTGATGTTCTTTGTGTTTCAGCTGGAGGAGTAACTTGTTTTTGATTTCTGATCTCAGTTGATAGATCATCTGAATGTGATGGTAACAGGCTTGGTCCTCCTTCAGTTGAAATACTCTGATTTTGTGATGTTTGTCTGATGGGATCAGCTTGAAGAGGAACATCTTCATTCATGCATTCAGTAGATGTAGGAGGAATCAATGGAAAGTCATCTCTTCTTTCTACAGCTAACGAAGTGTCACTTGAATGTAGATTTCCTTCATCAGACAAGTGAAATTGATCAAATGATTTTGTAAATGAGTCAATATCAAACAACCAATTGGGACAATTTGTAGATTTGGGAAATGAATGTTCCTTGAATTGAACATTTCTTGATTCATCAATAATGTTTAATCTAGGATTAAACACTTTGTAAGCCTTTGAAACAGAAGAATAACCTACAAAGAATCCTTCATCATACTTAAATGAAAACATTCCCAAATAGTCTCAGGTGTTTAATATTGATATAGGACTACCAAAAGATTTAAGAAATCCAATGAATGGTTTCTATGAAAGAGAAGTTCATAAGGAGTCATGTTGTTTTCTTTCACAAGTAGAGTTCGATTTTGTACAAAGCACGATGTATTAACTACCTCTGCCCAGAAGGTGATTGGTAGTTTAGCATCGGCCAGCATCGTTCTCGCTGCTTCAATTTCTCCTTTCAGCTACCCCATTTTGTTAAGGAGTTCTAGCTGCATTGAATTGATGTGCAATGCCTTTGGTTACACAAAAAGAACTCATACTTTCATTTTTAAATTCAGTACCATTGTCACTTCTGATTATTTTGACCATAAGATCAAGTTGATTTTCAATTTTATTGATAATCTCTTGTATTATTTGGGATGCCTCATTTTTATGAAGTAAGAAGAAGACCCATGTAAATCGTGAAAAGTCATCACTGATCACCAAACAATTCTGTTTCTTTCCAATGCTCATAACATGAGTTGGTCCAAACAGATCCCTATGAAGTAACTTCAATGGAGTATTGTTTGTCTTCACCAGCTTGGTTTTGTGAGAAGATTTGTGTTGTTTTCCTTTGAGGCACGCTGAACAGTGATCAACAAAATGAAATTCTTTTTGAGGACCAATGACATGGTTTCCTTTGACCAATTTGTTCATGTTTTTGAAGTTTGTGTGCCCAAAACGTCTATGCCAAAGCTGTGACTCATCAAATGATGCTTTTGACAAAAGACATGTTTCTTCTTTAGGTGATGCAGAACACAAGTTTAACACATAAGTATTATTCTTCCTCGGGGTCTTTAAGACAATCCATTCTCCAGGGATTTGAAATCCAGGTTTTAGAATGTAGCAATGAGTGTATGTAAAATGAGTAGAATATTTCTTGTCACAGATCTGAGACACGCTTAGTAGATTGAAGTTCAACTATTCACAGTAGTTCACTCTATTGAAGCTTAGCATCCTATTTGTAATAGATCCTTCACCTGTGATTCTACCACCTTATCAATCTCCACCAAATGCCACTGTAGTTTCTTATATGTGCTTGAAGTCATGAAGGAGGGAATGATCTCTAGTCATATGTCGGGAGCATCCACTGTCCACATACCATATGCTATTGGACCTATATGTATGACCCTGCAAGCATAAAAGAAGTAATTAGTATATGGAACCTAAGCCATGATGGTCTTGGGTTTCCCGTTCGAATCTATTATGGTGACTTCTTGATACTTTCCACTAAATGGTTATCTATTCAACGGTGAACTGGGAGATTGCTTATGATATATTCCTGAGGTTTTCTCATCAGCATCAACAGAGGAGTCAGACGAATAATGAAATCTTTGATCTTATTCTTTTGAAGAAATTTAAACCGTTTTTGATTTTCAAAGATCATTTTGGGTTTTGAAAAGTCATGCTTTTGATTAGTGAACTGGTTGCCTCTTTGACTTTTCCTTATTTCTTTTGTTTTACTCATGTCATTGAGTGATCTAGATGTTTTAGATTGATTGTTGTGGAAATGACTCTTGACTTGAGTTTTGTCTGATGATGCTGTTGAGATTGGTTTGTTTTTGGGGAATCCTCAATCCATTCTGATTAAAGTAACAATCAGATGTATTGTGATTGTTCATAACACACATTCGGATGTATGTGGCCCTTTTAAGACAATGACAAGAAATGGTGAAAGATACTTCATTACCTTCACCGATTATTATAGTCGATATGGTTATGTGTACTTGATTACACATAAACATGAAGCTTTTGAAATGTTCAAAGTCTTCAAGAATGAAGAAGAAAATCAACTCAATAAAACTATCAAAGTTCTTCTTTTAGATAGTGGAGGTGAATACCTCAGTAAGGCTTTTCAGTACCATCTCAGAAATTGTGGGATCGTCTCATAACTTACCCGACCTAGAACACCACAACATAATGGTGTGTCTGAAAGAAGAAACCAAACCCTATTGGACATGGTTCGATCTATGATGGCTATAAGCTCACTACTTCCATCTTTTTGGGTTTTCTCATTGCTCTCTGAGGCTAGTATTTTGAATATGGCCCTGACCAAGAAAGTCGATTCACTAAGTGTATATTTGTTGGATATCCCAAAGACTGTATAGGATACTACTTCTTTGATCCAACAAAGCAAAAGTATTTATTGCTCGAAAGGCTCAGTTCTTGGAAACTAAGTTCCTTATGGAAGGAATTACGTATAGAAAAGTGGAATTTGATAAGGATCAAGATCCACAAACCGATACACGTTTGGTTGACACTAGCAATCAACAAGAGGTTGTTGATGATGATCAAGAGGTTGATCAATATACAAAAAATGTTCGCAGATCTGGTAGAGTTAGCATTCCACTTGAAATATATGGATTTTTCATGAATGGATGCTATGTGGTTGATTCAGATGAGCAAACTACATACCATGATGCAATGTCCAATTCGGATTGTGACAAATGGCTTGAAGCCATGAACGTAAAGATGCAATCCATGTATGACAACCAAGTTTGGGAATTGGTTGACCCTCAACTTAACTCCAAACTAGTTGGATACAAGTGGGTTTGAAGAAGAAAATGGATATGCATGGAAACTTGGATACTTACAAAGCAAGACTTGTAGCAAAAGGTTTCACTCAAAATCAAGGGGTTGATTATGATGAAACTTTCTCGCCTGTGGCAATGCTAAAGTGAATTAGGATATTATTTGCCATAGCTGCATATTATGACTATGAGATTTGGCGAATGGATGTCAAAACCGCTTTTCTTAATGGACATCTCGAAGAGACTATCCATATGGTTCAGGTTGATGGTTTTGTCGATCCAAAACATCCTAATAAAGTATGCAAGTTAAAGAGATCAATCTATGGATTGAAACAAGCATCGAGAAGTTGGAATCAACGTTTTGATGAAGAGATCAAGAATTTTGGTTTCATCAAGAACACTGACGAGGCTTGTGTATATAAGAAGGCTAGTGGGAGCATAAAAAATTCTTAGTATTATATGTTGATGACATACTACCTTTCGAAAATGATATTCCAACCATGGAAGGTGTTAAAACCTGGCTTGGAAGTTGTTTTTGCATAAAAGATCTCGGTGAAGCCACCTATATTTTGGGAATAAAGATCTATAGGGATAGATCGAGGCGGTTGATAGGTTTAAACCAAAGTGCATATATTGATAAAGTCTTGAAAAGGTCAAGATGGAAAACTCTAAGAAATGTATGATACCTATTCAAAGAAGGACAATATTGAGTACATCTCAATGTCCAAGCTCAAAGGATGAGCAAGATCGAATGAGGGACATCCCATATGCGTCTGCTATAGGATCAATCATGCCTGCGATGATATGCACTAGTCTGGACGTGTCATGCGCTTTAAGCATGAAAAGTATATATAAGAAGAATCCAAGTAATAGCCATTGGATGTCTATTAAAAGTATATTGAAATACCTTAGGAGGACTAAGGAAATGTTTCTAATATACGGATCTGATGAAGAGAAACTCGTTGTAGAGGGTTACACGAATGGAGATGATTCTCAATCACAATCGGGGTATGTCTTTATTATGAATAGGGTAGCATTGTCCACTGCAAAATCCGAATACATAACCGCAGCATTAGCAGCTCAGGAAGCTGCATGGATAAAGAATTTATCGCCAACCTTGGGTGGTCTCTACCATTTAAGACCCCCTAGAATCTTTGTGATAACTAGGATGCGATTGCACAAATCAAGGAACCCCGTGCACATCAAAAGGCTAGGCACATTGAGCGGGAATTCAACTACATAAGGGATGAAGTTGAAAAAGGGAAGGATATGTATTCCTAAAAGTTGACACCGATCAAAACATTGCGGATCCACTAACGAAGCTCCTTGAAAGGGCAGAGCATGAAAGTCATACTTGTCCCTTGGGACTTCGATATTCTAGTGATTGGAATCGATCTGTTTCGTATTTAAAAGTTTGAAACAATGTAATATTTAACTCTTTATATACTTGTGATATTTTGAGTTATATTCATTTTAGCATGTATACATCCATGAATATGTTTATTATTCTAAATGTCCGTAGTCGGTCATGTTTGTGGGAGCAAATATGAGCGTAAGACTATTATGAACATGGATTGGTGGATATTTATAAGGCATGAATATAGATCAATTGGTTGCTACCAAGGTTCGTAGATATTTATGGAATACAAATATTGGAGTGACCCGCATCTCAATTTCGCACATGGAATCTTCTAGATTGATCATAAGTAAATTTGAGTAAAGGTGAATATCATTTGGTATCCTCCGACCTGAGATACATATTGGGTTTTGATATTCACCAAATGTTATACCTTGAGCTAGTACTTCACTGCCCTGAAATAATGGACAGTACATAAGGCTATGTTTAGGTGTGACACGAGATGATTGTGAGAAACGTATGTAGTCAAGATGGAATTTTTTCCTCTCAATCGTTGAGAGCAAGATGTCTAAGGCCTGATTAAGTTATAACAACAAGGAATGATCATTCTATGTCCTTGGATTTAACATGACATCTGTAACAAAATGATAAATGATTGATTCACCTAAATCATTTCAAGTTGGATACTTGAAGGGGATGATGTTATTGAATGGCGTTAGTCAGGCGTGTTAAGGGTAGTAAACCGTTGTTAGGCGGTATTTACTGCTTGCATAAATCTTCTATGAATCTTGTGCAAGTGGGAGATTGTTGGATTCTGTATGCCCAAGACATATAGAACATTGATGTGGTTAGTATGTTATGATCCAAGTCGGGTCATACCCAATAACAAGCTTAGCATATGAGATAGAACAACTTATGAGGATATTTTGTTAATGGATATTATTAGTAATGTTGTTTAATTTGGCTAAATAACATGAAATAAAAGGAGTGTGTGTAAAAGTTATATAATTAAAAGGGTAATTACATAACTTATTCTAATTACTAGTTAAAACATTTGGTAGATAAATTGGGGGGGGATCCCAATTTTAAAGAGGTTTCGGCCACCCCTAAGAGGGGTTGGCTCTTTTGGTTTTCATTTGAGAGGTCTTGGAAAAATACATTCATAACTAGACACACACTCCACTTCTCTCTCACACTTACATGCAAAAGGGTCACAAGAATCAGCTCTCTACTTTTGGAAGAAGAGGTGGCTGGAATGAGATTCTAGCAGCATTCTTGATCCGTTTTGGTGCACAAATCCTAGAAAGAAAGGTCTTTGCTTGATGCTTGTGGGTATGGATGCTTTAGAACACCTCTCCTTGTGTTTTGGTCATTCAAGAATCTCATTTTCTTCCTCTTACATCATGTTTTTCAGCAGCTCTACAAAGGTGTTTGTATGTCTTGGTTTGGTTGTTATTTGTTCTTGATAGCTAGTTCAAACACATATATATGATCCTATGTTCTTGGGTTTGTTGATGTTATATTATTAACCTTAATTTTCAGATTATAAATCATAAGATTAAGGTATTATTCCACTGCGTTTTTCAAATGTAAATGATTAAACTATCTTTATATTGGTCCAACAAACCCAACAGTGTATTAGAGAAGACACATGACACAAACTGTTTTAGATCAAATTGGTTCAATCGTACGATTGAACCATACGACTGAGTTCAGTCGTGCGATTAAGCATGCGGCTGAGTTTTGTCGTGCGATTGAGCTTGCGACTGAACTTAGTCATGTGTTAGCCATGCGGTTGAGTCAGTCGTGCGACTGAGTCACCGAATGATTCATTCGTGCAAATGAATCTTGCGCCTGGCTCAATCATGAAACTGAAGTTCATTCATAGTGCCCATTCGCATATTGCTCTGTGCGACACTCTAACCCTAAATCTTGGTCAAATCTTGATGTTATACGTCATGTTTAGACTCATTAGATTCGCAGGAACTCTAAATATCACTTACTGTCCTTTATTTTAATGATTATGTCCATTTAAGTGGTCTATTTTAAGAGTTTTACTAATTTCTTGATTTTAGGTGATTAGGCCATTTAGGGTTTGATTTCACCGGTCATTTTGATTGATTTAAGTCCCACTATACCTGTAGATGAACAATAGATTGGTTGGCCACATAATCGGCAAGAAATAAAGATGAGATGAATTTTGACAAGGTGTCTACGTATGAGCAGTCTTTGAATGATTTGAGGGGTGGTGAGAAATGCGACCGACTCACCCCTCTTTTTATACTGTCTTAATGTTCAGTCGTACGACAGGACCCATACTCATGCTCCACTTGTGCGACAGAGCCCATACTCACCTTTCAGTCGTGCGGCTAAGCCCAAATTCACCCTTCAGTCTTGCGATTGGCTCATACTCCTTAATCAATTTGTACAATTGAATCATCATGATGGTCCAATCACATGGATGTTCCATACTCATGGTTCAATCATGCGATTGGCTCATACTTATGATTCAATCGTGCAATTGGCTCATACTTATAAGTTGGACCTCTTTACTCTTTCGACCCTTTAAAATGTTAACATTTGATAAACATATGACCTTTTAACACCGGTTGATCACCTCAGACGAGATCCTTTTAATTTTAAGACTGATTGATCACCTCTAATGTGATCCTTTTAATTTATTACTGATTTGGTCACCTCGGACGTCACCCATTTTAGTAAGTGATTCATAGAGTACATGCAGTTGCATAGTCCGACTTTTACCTAACAAAAGACTAGAAAAAAAGTTAGAAAACAACTTGAAATTTAAAACAAAACACGAAATGTTTTTGTAATTTTGAGTTGAGATGGAATTAAACCTATTAGAGTAAATCTAACCGCTTTTACTTCCTGAGCAGATGAGCTTCAAGTTAATTTGATCATTTCTGGAAAGATTCATTATGGAATCATACAGGTTTATCAGAATCACTTAGGACATTTTAGTATACACTTTGATGCTAGATTCTTGTTTAGATCGCGAGTCGCTAGCAATTTTAGGAAATCATACTAGAGCTATAAAATCCACACAATGATTTTGACTAGTCAAGAGTTGCAGTCACGATGATTGTCAGTATTTTGTCCTCTTAAATCCATACACAGAATTTTGACACATATTAATGATTAGTTAGGTTAATCATTTCCACAAGCATTTGTGGATCCTACATTTATATGGTAATCAACATTTCTTAGGAGATTTTTGAGCGGTGTACGGGTATTTGACAAGAAAGGACTATTTTAAGAGCTTTCAAAGAGATGCCAAGCCTCAGGCTAGTGCCATCGCACAACAGAGAGGCCTAAACAACAATGAATTCTAGAATATTTACGTTATGCTTATCCTCAGGTCAGTGCCACCGCACAACAGAGAGACATGCAACCTATCTTCTTGTTAGAGCATTTATTTTTCTTTTGCACCTAATGCACCAACAACATAAGTTATTAGCTTGATTGAATT
This sequence comes from Flaveria trinervia, assembly GCA_025506515.1. Lineage (NCBI taxonomy): Eukaryota > Viridiplantae > Streptophyta > Magnoliopsida > Asterales > Asteraceae > Flaveria > Flaveria trinervia. Next base: position 992,501 of record CM046447.1, on the reverse strand, counting down.
TAGCATTGTTCCATATGCTTTGCTCATTTTTATGGTCAACCGCACACATTTTTGGCGTTTATATTGCTCATCACCCCTTATTGGAAATACATTGATTGTGTTAACCAGGGTTAAGATGGGAACCCACAGCGAGTTGAACAACTTAGTTTGAATTTAAATCACCAATGAGTTCTACTCATTTATTTTGTTAAATCTACCGACACATCATATAATGGATTAGCAACCTCTAGGTCTACTTTCTCTATGTTACCTCAGTAGCAGATTAGTTTTACTATCATTTTTCCTTTTCTTTTGCTTAGACTTCTCAGACTTATACTTTGAATTTTGCATCGTAATCATTTAAATCTTTTAAAGTCCCAAACAATTTGTTCCATGTGTACTATCATTTTCCATAAACGTTGAATCAGAATCACAGATTTGATTTCAATTTTATTAACTAAGCTGCTCCCCCCTATCGTTTTTTTAAATAACTAAATAGTGCATGAATTTAATACTAAATTAACCTATTATCCTCCTAAAATTCTAAAACTGAAAATATTTTTGTGTTTTTGGATTTTAATAGACAGAAAAGGAAATAAATAAAAGAAAACAAAATAAAATAAATACACTGGTCGGACTACGAACTTTCGTGTTCTTGATTCACATCACTTTTATTTTTCATGCCATTAACCTCTAAAAGATATAAAAACCTAGGTTTGTCAAATGCTTTCGTGTAGAGGTCGGTGCGTTGAAAATCAGTATTAATTTTAACAATATCGATTAATTGATTTTCAAAACAGTCACGTATAAAGTGATACTTAATACGATGTGTTTAGTTTTAGGATGATGGACTGGATTTTTTGTTATAGCTATAGCAGCAGAATTATCAACAAAAATAGGAGTGTTGGAAAATTGCAAACCATAGTCGCGCATTTGCTGTTGAATCCAAATTATTTATGAACAACAACTAGCAGTAGCAATGTATACAACTTCACATGTTGACAGAGCAATGGAGGTCTACTTCTTACATTGCCAGGTGACTAACCGTCTACCAAAGAACTGACATCCCGCTGATGTTGACTTGTAATTCATCCTGCAACCGCCATAATCCGAGTCACTATACGCTGTAAGCTCAAAGTCACCATCATGAGGATACCACAACCCAAGTGTTGGAGTACCATTCAGTTAACGGAAAATTATTTTTACTCCGTTGAGATGGTTGACTTTAGGTTTCGCCTGATATTTGGTGTAAAGACACATCACGAACATGATATCAGGATGTGAGGCTGTGAGATATATGAGAGATCCGATCATTTCCTCTTTACATGGTTGCATCAACCAGATCACCATTTTTGTCGGGTGCCACATCATGGTTTGTGGCAAGTGGAGTTCTAGCTACTAAAGCATTCTCCATGTCAAATCGACTAAGAATATCACCTACATACTTGGTATGATGTATGATGATTCCTTTGGTGTCTGATCCACCTGTAATCCAAGGAAAAACTTCATGTCCCCCATGGCACTCATCTCAAACTCTAATTTCATTACAGATTCAAATTCCTTACATAAATCATCTTTTTCAAAAACAAAGATTATGTCATCAACATAAATCTATACCAGCAGTAAGTCGCCATCTTTTTCTTTGATGACCAATATACAGTCAATGACTCCTCTACGAAAACCATGTTTCACTGAGTTAAGAGTTTCTCATACTAGGCTCTAGGGGCTTGATGGAGCCCGTAGAGAGCCTTGTCTAGTTTGTAAAATCTGTACCGATGATAAGGATCCTCAAATCTTTCTGGTTAACTGATATAGACCGTCTCACGGATTTCACCATGAATGAATTCACTCTTCACATCTAGTTGATAGACTTAATCTTCATGTAGGATGCATAAGCTAGAATATACATACTGCTTCCATCCTTGCCACGGGTACAAACACTTCATTGTAGTCAATGCCTTTGACTTGTCTAAACCCTTGAACCACAAGTCGAGCCTTGTTTCTAATTATGACCCATTGGTCATCTTTCTTGTATTTCAGCACCCATTTAGTGCCAATCACCTTACCACCTTTTGGTTTCTCCACAAGCGTCCATAGTCCTAACTTCTTGAACTTTAGGAGTTCTTCTTGCATGGCACTGACCCATGCCTCATCATTTAGGCCTTCACTCACATATTTTGGCTCAAATTGAACAAAAAACATCTATATGCGCCATCATTAAGATATCCCTTTTCCATTATTGAGGCATAATCAACTGAGTATAGCTGATTTCTGGTCTGTACTCCCGATCAAACATCCCAATGACATTGTCCAAGGGATGATAAAAATTTAGCCGAGATTCGGGAGTTGTTGCCACCTCATTATCCAAATTTTTAAACTCAGGTTCCGGATCTATAGCTGTTGGAGTATGAGGTTCCGAAGTGTCAGAAGCATGAGGAGTTGATGCTTGTGTACTTTCATTGTTGGGAACCTGTTCCTCTTGCCATATTAGTATCTCAACTGCTTCCTTATCAGAGTAGGAATCACTTACCTCAATTCACCCCCTGAAGGAGAAGATGAATCACCTAGTGGGACCGATGTTGTTGAGTCTTGTGGAGGAGAGTTCAAAACGTCATACATCATCCTGCAGAAAGTTCGTCCTCAGTATGAGAAGGTGGCAGATTGAAGGATTTAAAGAATCCGTCGTCGTCAAATAAGAATGAGGGTTCTTTCCCAATTGGTGGTGGTGAATCTTTGAACATCAATGAAAGGATCGAGATATAGTTTGATCAATTAGATTGATATTTGCAGCCGAATAGCACACGAATTAGACTAAATTATAGCAAGAGTAATATGAATATTCAATCAAACAGTAACGGTTATAGAGAGAGAAAGTTTTCTGCAAAAAGAATGTTTTCATTCATGCACAAGCTTCCCGTACAAGGAAATTAGGTCAACATTCCTTTTATAAGGAATGTGACATCAGCTGACGTCACTTGATAATGACATCTAACTAATTTATACAAACAACTGAAAGTAAACTAAACTACAAAGATGTCCACAACAACTGAGGACACCTTCACTAAAAGATAAGTATAAGCTAACATTACAACTACTGAAGTTATAACATCTGAAGTGTAAGAACTTCAGATGTTTTACATAATATAAAACTACTGATTACAAACTACTGAAATGTAAACCATCACAACTACTGAAGAGAACTACTTCAGCTGTTGTGACAACTTCTGAGAACTTGGTCTTCAGACTTTGTCTTCAACAGTTGTCCTCAGACTTTGTCTTCAACTGTTGTCTTCAGACATTGTCTTCAGACTTTGTGTCAGACTTTCTGTTCAGCTGTTGTCTTCAGACTTTGTCTTCAGACTTTATCCTCAAACTTTGTCTTCAGACTTTGTCTTCAGCTGTTGTCTTCAGACTTTGTCTTCAGACTTTATCTTCAGACTTTGTCTTCAGCTGTTGTCTTCAAACTTTCTCTTCAGACTTTATCTTCAGACTTTGTCTTCATCTGTTGTCTTCAGACTTTGTCTTCAAACTTTATCTTCAGACTTTGTCTTCAGCCGCTGTCTTCAGACTTTGTCTTCAGACTTTATCTTCAGACTTTGTCTTCAGCTGTTATCTTTAGACTTTGTCTTCAGACTTTATCTTCAGACTTTGTCTTCAGCTGTTGTAGACCACTTCAGTTGTTTTGATGTCAGTGGGACTTAAAGGTTTTTCTGATCTGGCTCATTGGTTCTTTTGGTCCAACAAACTCCCCCTGAACCAATGCAGCCAAAACCTTTAGGATTATTTAAATCCCACTTATTGGCAGAAACATTATCTGGATCAGCTCAAAAATCTTCAAATTAAGCTCAGGCCAGGGAAGAGGTTTCAAAAGGTTTGATTGGCAAAGGATGAATGGGAACTCTGTCTTGGGGAATTGGACACAGAGCTATTACCACATCCATGAGACCTACTTCCCAATGATAAGTCTGTAAGACTCTCTGACATAGGCCTCAAGGAAAACAACTTGTTCTTCCATTGTGAGTTCTTTAGCTTCACTTTCAAAGAAGAACTCAGGCCCATAGTACTCTGATAAGTACTTAATATGCTTTCATTCTTCAGCTTCACAGTCGTTATTTCTCTGTATGCAAACTCATCAGGATGAGTGCTTTAAGCAACAACTAGAGCTCATTTCTTCTTATTTCTTCAAGCTTCTTGTAGATCAACCCCTTCTTTACCATTTTGTTTTCTAGTAAAGATTGTGGAGTCATTTTAGACTTGTAAGCTCTCTTGAAGTCATCAAGGATTTCCCAGGTGACACTACAATGGCCAGCATTATCACAGCATCTACAATCTTCTTTACTTGGCCATTGTATCTACTTGGAATCTTCTTTTATAAATTCTGTCACTTACTCTGGGATCAGGCCAAATTCTCACTCTCTCTTTCTGATATTGAAATGTAAATCTGAGAGCATACAACCTCTGAGCATGTTTCTTCATAGCTTGTATGGATGAAGACTTAGGAAACTCTTTCTCAATCATCCTTAACAGCTACTCATCATGTTGTTTGTGTTGTTCTTCTTCTTCAAGTTTGACTTTTATCATTTGCCTTTGGAAGTCAGGTGTGATTGTTGTTGGTTGAATCCTGGGCTCATGCATCTTTATTTTAAGAACAGCAGAGATTGGCAGACTATCATCCTCATCATCATCTTCTTCTTCTTCCATCCTCAACACCCTTCTCAGCCTCTTGGGTGCATCACTGGTAGTGGGTTGAGTAGGTTTCTTGGGTAAAGGAGTTGGTTTTGAGGGTTGTGAGGGTGGTTGTTTTGGTGTCGGAGATTGTGCAGGCTGCTTTACCATCTTGGTTGTGAGTGAAGCTTTGGATAACTTTGCCATATGAGACCTTTTCCCACCACCAGCTTCATCAATGGCTTCTATGATCAATCCTTTCTTGAATACTTCAGAAGAACAGATTCTGGTGGTTATCTCCAGAATACTGTCTCTGGACCATGACTTCACTTCAATGATTGATCTTCCCAGATGTTTTGATATAAATCTTGCCATAGCTTCCAGCCTTTACCTTTCTTTCTCACTCCAACTTGCCCATCTTTATTCCATCTCTTGAATCCCTGGCCTTCTGATTTCAGAGTCAAGTTTGGCAGTTTCAAATCCTTGTCTGAAGAGTTGATCAATAATCTTATCCATAGATCTGCTATGTTGCTCATCAGCTACTTTGATGAGTTCTTCTAACTTTTTCTCACCTTCAGTCTTTTCAGAGTTTTTCTTTCTCTTTTAGGTGATCATTTCCTTTTCATGCTTCTCTTTTTCCTTTTCCGCTTCAAGTCTCTTTCTTGTGTCTACCTTCGCTGACTTAGACTCACCCTTTTTGGTTGCATTGGGTTCAGGGGTGTGAATGTCAGAAAGTCTCTAAGAAATAGCAACATCAACTAAGGATTGAAGATTTGAGGAAAGCCTCTCATCAATGGCTTGATGCATAATGTTTGTGATTATGGAAGTGATTTTAGGTAAGGATGATTGAAAAGCAGCAACCATTAGCTCAGAGGGGTTCTGTCCTTGAGAAATGGTACCTGAATCAAAGGCTGGTGGTAAATTGTTGGGAGTGGCTCAGTGTTTGGGATAGTTTCAGGAGATATTGCCATCTATGGGTGAATGTGGGCAGATGGACTTGATTCTTGTGACATTTTGGCAAGCAGTTCTTGTAGTCTGCATACCTCAGTCTCAAGAATAGTGTTGTGGGCTAGAACATCAAAGAAAAAGCACAGGTCATCATCAGTCTTTGCTGAATCATCTAACCTCCTCATGAAATCAGGATGAACATGTGCTGAGTGTAGATTAGTATTCACATGTGCCCTATTTCTTGGAACTGGGGACTTCCTGCCTCAGGATGATGTCCTTCATTGGCAGTTGCCTCTGGTGAGGACTTAGAAATGATACCATCTTCATCCTGATCATGTGCTGAAACAGGAGAATAGGCAGCCTCACCAGATGTTCTAATCTCCTCCTCTACACAGGGAGATTGAAATCTGTAATCCCTATGTTGTGGGTTATCAGCCACATTATAATCCTCTCCCTCAACTGTTGAGGTTTTCCCAGTGGTAATAGGTTTCTGGGGAGGGGTACAGGAATGTAGTTGAGTCAGCACGTGTGCAATAACCACAGTTGGGCTTGTAGGGGTGGCTTCAATGGGAGATAGGTATGAAGAGGATTGCACCTGGGGTGAATGGTGCTCTTCAATGGCAATCTTCTCAAGTGAGAGAGATTCCAGTAATGTGGTTTCCCCATTTTTGGTTGCATCAGGATCTCGTTGAGAGGATACCTGAGCGGTTTCAGCTGGTAGAGTCTTGGAAACTACAGGGGGATTACTACCCATACTTTCATCCTGCCTTTGTGTTGCAGGGTCATCATCAGGGGACTCAACTCCTCGAGTAGCCTTTTTGGTTTGTTTGGAATGTGATTTGGAGGGGACTTTGGATCTGAAGATTAGGCTGTGGGTTCCTTATGCTTGGATTTTAGCAGTTTGGCAACCTCTTTGAGGTGTGGGTCAAAGTTGTGCCTGGAGTATACCTCTGACAAAACTACCATAGCAGGGACTCCAAGGCCAACAGGGCCATCAGATTTTAACTGATTCATGATTATGGCCATAAGAAACCTTGGATATAATAGCCATCTGTTAGCCACAGGTTTCATTGCCAGATCTTTTAATTCTAAAAATATAATTTCAGAAAAATTTAAGCTTTGGCGTTCAAGGATAGAGTACAATACATGCTACCACCTGGATGACATTTGATCCCATGAAGAGGTTTTGGGGCACGGCAAACATTGATCATGTGGAAGATTAGGCGTTCAGCATCATAGAAGTGCTTCTTCAGAATGGTTGTAGCACTTAGGTCGCCCGCATATCCATAGTTGAAGAATGATAGATCAATAGTGCCCTTCGGGTATTTGGTCACAAAGGTGGCATCATTCAGATCTAGCGTTTGGCGAATGATAGCAGGAGTGACTACCACCTTCTTCTGGTTTACAAATGACTGGAGAGTGATTGCGACATCATTCTCACCGGTATGGATAATGACATTTGTCCAGAATTGGCGAAGGGTATCAGGATAGATGGTTGGATTCAGAAGAAAAGTAGTTCGATACGGGGAATCAACCATTAGATCAATGGCATCATCAAACTTAGTCCAAAAGGCCGATTTTGTGAAGTAGGTGACGCAGTTGTGTCGTGGTTTTATTTGCATGGTCGACATTAATGGAAGATGAACGTTCGAAAATCTATTTATGAAAAGTTTGAAGTTAGGGTTAGGTATTTATAGGTTATGAAACGGCTGAAAGAAAACAACTGAAAGTTTTGGTGTTAGTCATCAGTTGTTAGAAAACGACTGAAGACATGGTTTTAACTTTCAGATATTGTAAACAACTGAAGACTTGGTGTTTGTCATCATTAGTTGGAAACTACTGAAGACATGGTTTTGGCTTCAGTTGTTTTGAAATGAAACAGCAGTTGTTTGAAACAATTAAAGAATAAAATTACTCATCAGTTGTTGTCGTCAATTCACATATCTCAATTGTTTCATTTGACCTTAACACTTCTCAGCAGATTATCTGATTTTCAAATGTTTCATTGGTCATCAGTACTTATCTGTTAAAACATACATCAGTGGTTGTAACCAGATTAGTACATTGCAACAAATAAAGTACTTCAGTACTTTTAAGTAATTTAGTCTTCAGTAGTTATGAAAACTGCTGAAGATAAAATAACTTCAGTACTTATTTTTGACAGCTGTATACTGATGCTCATAAGTACTTGTGAGCTGAGATCATCAGTAGTTGTCAAATCATTCAAGCTGTAGCATACCAAGCCTTAGCACTAGATTTTGGAAAGTTGCACTATCCAAAGGCTTAGTAAATATATCTACAAGCTCATCAACACTAGGAACAAACTTTGGATCAATCAGACCTTTTTCATAACAATCCCTAATAAAATGATGTCTGATCTCAATATGTTTGGTCCTAGATTGCTGGACAGGATTCTTAACAATACAAAGAGCTGAAGCACTATCCATCAATAAAGGAGTCTTAGTCTCTGTAATGTCATAATCCAGTAATTGATTCTGAAGCCAGAGTACCTGAGATGTACAACTTGCAACAGCAATGTACTCTGCGTCAGCAGTGGATGTAGCAACAGAAGTTTGTTTCTTACTCTGCCAAGAAACTAAATAGTTGCCTAGAAATTAGCATCCACCAGAGGTTGATTTTCTACTTAATTTACACCCTGCATAGTCACTATCAGAGAAAGCAACTATTTGCAAGAGTGCCCAGTGGAATACCAAAGTCCTAGAGATTGAGTTCCTTGCAAATATCTAAAGATCCGTTTGACTGCAATCATATGGGATACTTTAGGTGCCGCTTGAAATCTAGAACAGACACAAGTTGCAAACATAATGTCTGGTCTAGAAGCTGTAAGGTACATCAAGGAACCAATCATACATCTGTAAAGAGTTTCATCAACTGCTTTACCCTTCTGATCAACATCCAGTTGTGTGGTGCTGCACATGGGAGTTGAAAAGAGCTTACAGTTTTGTAAATCAAACTTTTTCAATAAATCCTTTGTATATTTTGACTGATGAATGAAAGTTCCATCAGCCATTTGTTTGATTTGCAACCCCAAAAAGAACTATAATTCTCTCATGGCACTCATTTCAAACTTTTATTGCATCAACTCAGTAAAGGCGTCACACAACTGTGGATTAGAGGATGCAAAAATGATATCATCTACATAAATTTGAACAAGGAGCTTATGCATGCCTACTTTCTTAATGAACAAAGTTTTATCTATGGAGACTCTAGTGAAATTATTTTGAAGAAAAAAGTTAGACAGTGTTTCATATCAGGCTCTGGGAGCTTGTTTTAGCCCATAAAGAGCCTTATCAAGCTTATACACCCAATCTGGATGTTTATGATCTTCAAAACCTGGTGGTTGACACATATAAACTTCTTCTTTTATTTTACCATATAAGAATGCACTTTTGACATCCATTTGAAAAACTTTAAGATTATGGAAAGCAGCATAAGCTAAGAACAATCTGATTGCCTCCAGTCTGGCTACAGGGGCAAAGGTTTCATCATAATCAATACCTTCTTCTTGTGAAAACCCCTGTACAACCAGTCTGGCCTTGTTCTTGACAATTTGGCATTTTTCATCAGTTTTATTCCTAAACACCCATTTAGTGCCTATTGCACACTTACCTTGGGGTAGAGGAACCAGTTCCAACACTTGCTACTTTTGAAACTGAAGAAGCTCAAGTTGGATTGCTTCAACCCATCCATTGTCTCTTAATGCAATATGATAGTTCTTTGGCTCTTGCTGACTGATGAAGAGAGCATAAAAGCAAAAATTGGACAATTGACTTCTAGTTGAAACACCAGCATTGATGTCACCAATGATCTGAGACATGGGGTGATTCTTCAGTTCTTGATACTCAATAAGATCTATGCAAGTGTTTGTAGATGATTAGCAGCAACAGTTGTTATACAAACTCTTGAAACCTAGAATGAGATGGCAATTCAAAAGAAGTAGAGGATCCAAATATCTCATCAGCATTTGTTGTGGATGGAGCTGCTGAAGCTACAGGAACATCAAGTTTAGTAGACTCAGGCAGTTGATCACTAAAACTTGCATTTATACCAAGAGATGGATAACTAGTGGCAGGAGATGATGGATTCACAGAACCTGCAACAGCTGGAGACTGATAAGGAACATATTGCAGTATGTCCAAATCAAATAACTCCATAGGATTTTGTGGGATTTTCTCCTTTGCAGATTCATTAAAGTTTACATGCAAGGTTTCTTCAACTATCTTTGTTCTGCAATTAAAAACTCTGTATGCCTTGCAAGTAGATGAATACCCAACCAAGTACCCTGCATCCACCTTTGATTCAAATTTTTGAAGTGGATCCTTTGTGTTAAGAATATAACAAGGACACCCAAATGCTCTAAAGAATGAAATTAGAGGAGCCAAATGATGTAACACTTCATAAGGAGTCTTCATCAACCTCTAATTTACTAACACTCTATTTTGCACATACCAAGCTGTGTTAACAGCTTCAACCAAAAGGTTAGTGGCAAACCAGAATCAGCCAACATTGACCTTGCAGCTTCAATAAGGGTCCCGTTTTTCTCTCCACCACTCCATTTTGTTCAGGAGTTCTTGGAATGCTAAACTGCCTCTTGATTCCCTTAGAGAGATAGAATTCATCAAGTGTGTGATTTCTAAATTTTGTGCCATTATCACTCCTCACACACTTGACCGAAAAAGAATACTACTTTTCCACATGCAACACAAAGTAGATGATGATTTGACCAGCCTCATCTTTTGAATGTAGGAAGAAAGTCCATACAAATCTGAAATAATCATCCACAACTACCAGACAGTATTTTTTCTTTGCCATGCTCATCACTCTTACTGGACCAAAAAGATCCATATGCAGTAATTGCAAGCAGGCAGTTGACTTTGGTTCTTCTATTGGAGGGAATGATACTTTATGTTGCTTTCCTTTTAAACAAGCATAGCAGTTGTCATTACATTTGAACTCCTTTTAAAGGCAGACCTCTCACTATACCATGATGGATCATCTGGTTCATGTTTTTAAGATTCACATGACCAAGCCTTATGTGCCACAGTTCAGATTCCTGAGGAGAGGCCTTGGAGAACATACATCGATAGCCTTTTAGATCAATTTTCTTTGATAAATCTAAGGCATATACTCTTCCAATCCTGTTGGCCTTCAGGAGAGTATATTCATCCCATATCTTGTCAATCATTATCAAAACATTGGAAGACAAAATCTGGCAGTTCTGGCTGGTGAAAAGTGCAACATGCCCTTTATCACACATTTGACTCACACTCAACAAGTTGTACTTGAGATTCTCCACATGGTTAACATCATCAAATCTTATCTCACCATTTGACACAAAGCCTTTGCCGATCATGTAACCCCTAGCATCATTACCAAAAGATACAAATCCCTTCTTTCCTTGAGAGTAGTCATGAAGAAGAGAACTGCTCCCTATCATATGCATAGATCCTCCACTGTCCACATACCAGATGCTTCTGTGGCATGCTAAAGAACCCTGCATTTGTCACAACAAACTAGTTAGCTTTTGAGACCCAAACCATTTTGGTTTTGGGTCTGTTCTCATCAATAGATTTTATACTAACTAATTGTCATGATTAACAGCCTTTGAAGGTGGAGACGGTGCTGAAAATAGTTCCTTTGATTTTGGCTTAGTTTTCCCTTTTAGTGGTTTAATCACAGGTACATCAATCTGATTAACTCTCCCCAATAGATGTTGAACCATCATAACAAGTTGTGTCTGATTGGTTGTTAAAGCCTTCAGTTCAGCAGACACATAAGTACTTGTATTTGATTGGTTCCTATGACTGACCATGTCCTCCTTCTTGAAAGACACAGACTTAGTCTGGTGTTTTGATACTCCTTGAGGAATATTTTCAGGTGTTTTATGATAAACCCCTTCCTTCTTTATAGATTTTTGTGAAAGCTTTGGGTTATCAGTTTGAGATGTTTGTGGCACAAACTTGGTTTCAAATTCATCTTTCATTTTATTAATCTTCTTTTTAATGATTTTATCTTTGTTAAATTTGGAACCCTTTATGTACTGACATTCATCAGTGAGATGATTGAATAGACCATATAAATCACATAGCTTTTTCTTCATCTTCTGTTGTTCAACTGCTGAAGAAGATGAAACCACTAAAGGTGTGTTCTTTAGTACTTTCTTCCTCTCAGTACTTATGTGAAGTACTGAAGGATTCCTAACAACTGAAGACTTGTTTTTCAGAAGTTTTCTATCAGTACATTTGGATTTCCTGATAGACTCTTCAACAGTTGTCAAACCATGTTTGTTTTCATTTGGTTTGAAATGTTCTTTAGGTGTTGTTACATGCTCTTTAGTACTTTGAATACCTTGTGAGACAACACCTGAAGTGCTCAGCTTTTCTTTGATCATGTGTTCATCAGGAGTAAGACCATCAACAAATTGATTAGATGAGGTAGTATTACTGTCTTCATCCTCTGATTTTGCATTATCACTTGAGTATGAGACACATGATGATGTGGTTTGGGAATTGATTTCAACTTCAGATTTTACTTCTGTCTTGGGAGTAAAATCTATAGGAGGTTCAGTGTGATTATACCCAATCCCAAACTTCACATTTGAAGTTGTTTGCTTACTGAGAAGCATTTCAAACCCCTTGCAAGATGCTACCCAGGGTTCACACTCTACCTGAGTAACTGCAAGTGTTTCTTTGAAATTCTTATGATTTTCTAAGATGACCTCTACCTTTGCCTTTTCATCAGTGATTTGGCATTTTAATTTGTAAATCTCATCATCTGTTTCTTTTAAAACAGACTCAAACTCAGCTTGTCTTTTGGAAATCACTTTCTCTAGGTCAAGATTTTGATTAATTAAAGCTACATTCGCTTCTCTAATTGAGGCAAAAGTAGCTATGCATGACTCAGAACATAACTTGGCCTTAGCCTCAGAAGATACTTGTGGTACGTGTGATGATGAAGCATTTGAACATGAACCATCAGTAGACTCCATGGCCATAAAAGCAAGATTTCCAAAGGATTTTCTCCACCATGTTGACCAGCACCAGAAAACACTTGTTTAGAATAACTAGAAAGATCATCTGGTAAGCTACTCCAGTCAACCACTCCAGGAGTGAAAAAGCTTTGATGTGATTGAGATTGAGATTGTAGACTTGATTGAGATGGTTAAGGCTCAGGTAGGGCATATGGTTGTTGAGCTATGGGAACTGGAACCTGATTGGACTGAGGCATGTAAAAACATGGATAAGGATATGGCATTTGACCTTGAGGAACAAAATATGCAAGAGATGATTGAATTGGTGAATGATGACCAGAACTGGTAGAATGTTGCCCTTTGTTTTGTGAACTATTGCCTGGAAAGGTCACAAGGGTGCAGAAGAGTTAGATCCAGATGATCTACACTCTCTTGTAAAATGTCCAAGTCTATGGCACTTGTGACACCTCAACTTGCTCTTGTCAAAACCAACTTTGGTTTTTCCAGAGAGACCAGGAAATTTTCTATGTGTCCTTTTGTAAAATTTTTGAGATCTGATATTAACTAATGCCATTTGGCTCAAAATATCCATCTCTTCCAAATCATCATCAGCAATTCCTTTAAAATCATCCATCAAAAAGCACAAATTATCACTATTACACCCTAAGTTACTATCAACACCAACAAAAGCATGATCTCCACTGTTTGAAGAGAAATCTATATGCTCATCATAAGAACTTTCTGATGCAGCATATTGTGACTCATGACCAACCAGAGCAGTATTCCCTGGTACAAAATCATTAGTGAGCTTCCCAGATAAAGCCAGTTTCCTTTTCTGTTCTATCTCTCTTTCAAATGATAGCAGTTTCCCATGAAGTTGGGTGAGAGATAGATTGTCCAAATTTGCATTGGAGCGTAGGACAATAGTATATGTGTCCCATCTCAGGCAGGGATCTGAGGAATATGTTGTTCATCTGATTGTTTGTATATTCATGTTTAACCATTTTCAGTTCAGATATCAAACAGGAAAATCGCCAAACTGTTGAGTCAGTGACTCACCCTTTCTATGAGAGAATGTCTCATATTGTTGGGCAAGGATCTCTCTATTGTTTGCCAAGACCTCATCAGTTCCTCCAAATTGTTCTTTCAGAGCAACCCAGAGGTCATGAGTAGTTTCATGATGCATAAGTCCAGAATAGATTTCATTAGGCAGTGCCATGGCCAGAATTCCATGGGCTTTAGCATCAATTTCAAACAGTTTCAGATCTTCATCTGAGTATTTCTTCTTCAAACCATCTCATTGGTTTCCGGATTACTCACCATAGGCTTATATGGTCCATGAACCATAGATTTCCAACAACCTGAACTGTTGACAAACAGGTGATGGAGCATTCGGCATTGCCATATGTTATACTCACTCCTAACAAGCATTGGAGGCTTTGTTGAGGAGCCAGTATTGTGAGGATCATTGATTGATGTAGCCATTTTCACCAATTCCAATAGGTTCAATGAGATTTTAACAGATCTAGCTCAAAAAACTCAACAACACAGTTTAAAACAAGAAGAATCTCAAATTAATTCACAGGAAACAACAGAAAAACAACATCTCTAACCAATTCTTGCAAATTTGCTAATTCGATCAAACTTAGATATCAAAAGATCAGTTTCAATGATAAATTGTTAAATCGATCAATGATTAACCAGCTCTGATACCATTTGAAAGGATCGAGATCTAGTTTGATCAATTAGATTGATATTGGCAGTAGAATAGCACACAAATTAGACTAAATTATACAAGAGTAATATGAATATTCAATCAAACAGTAACGGTTATAGAGAGAGAAAGTTTTCTGCAAAAAGAATGTTTTCATTCACGCACAAGCTTCCCGTACAAGGAAATTAGGTCAACATTCCTTTTATAAGGAATGTGACATCAGCTGACGTCACTTGATAGTGACATCTAACTGATTTATACAAACAACTGAAAGTAAACTAAACTATTGAAGATGTCCACAACAACTGAGGACACCTTCACTAAAAGCTAAGCATAAGCTAACATTACAACTACTGAAGTTATAACATCTGAAGTGTAAGAACTTCAGATGTTTTACATAATATAAAACTACTGATTACAAAATACTGAAATGTAAACCATCACAACTACTGAAGAGAACTACTTCAGCTGTTGTGATAACTTCTGAGAACTTGGTCTTCAAACTTTGTCTTCAGCAGTTGTCTTCAGACATTGTCTTCAGCAGTTGTCTTCAGACTTTGTCTTCAGTTGTTGTCTTTAGACTTTGTCTTCAGACTTTGTCTTCAGCTGGTGTCTTCAAACTTTGTCTTCAGACTTTATCTTCAGACTTTGTCTTCAGTTGTTGTCTTCAGACTTTGTCTTCAGTGTTGTCTTCAACCTTTGTCTTCAGACTTTATCTTCAGACTTTGTCTTCAGACTTTGTCTTCAGCTGTTGTCTTCAGACTTTGTATTCAGACTTTATCTTCAGACTTTGTCTTCAGCTGTTGTCTTCAAGCTTTGTCTTCAGATTTTATCTTCAGACTTTGTCTTCAGCTGTTGTCTTCAGACTTTGTCTTCAGACTTTGTCTTCAGACTTTATCTTCATACTTTGTCTTCAGCTGTTGTAGACCACTTCAGTTGTTTTGATGTCTGTGGGACTTAAATGTTTTTCTGATCTGGCTCATTGGTTCTTTTGGTCCAACAATCAACATTGCACCACACTTCTACCTGACCCGTTAAGTTTTTGTAAACTCTCTTGTCTGGTATTTGTAGCCGAGAAATATCCTTTCTTCTGCCTTTTCACTGAACTTCCCAGTCTGAGTCTTCTTTAACAATGTGCATGGTGTGCCAAACGATTATAGATAATCCAAGTTAGGTTTACATCGTTGGAGTAGTTCATAACATGTTTTACCATGTTGTTTGACCACCAAGACTCGATTGAGCGTATACAAGCATTCACTACTGCCTCATTCCAGAATTGAATAGGCAGTTCAAGTCGACAAGCCTTGTTCTGGCAGTCTCTATCAAACTCCGATTCTTCCTTTCAGCTACGCCGTTCATCTGTGGAGTGTAGGCAGAGGTAAATTGGTGTACAATTCCTCTCTCTACAGTATGCCTCCATCGATTGATTCTTGAATTCAATGCCGTTGTCTGATCGAATCTGCCTAACTTTGAGCTTTTTGAGTGATTCCAATGTAGTTACCAAATGTTTGAATGATTCAAAGGTTTTTGATTTAGCTTTCAGAAACATCACCAAGAGAATCTTGACTAATCATCTATTACTACAAAGAAATATAGGTCTCTAGCAATTCCTTTTGTGCTGTCAGGACCAAACAGATCCATGAGTAGAAGTTTGAGAGGCAGATCAATTGAATCAACTTTCTTTGCCTTGAGAGACTTCTTGGTTTGTTTCCCTTTCTTACATACTACACAGAAATCCAAAAATTGGAAATTCTTGACATTTACTCCATTCACTAAATCATTCTGAATCAAATGATTCATCTTCCTAGGATTTATGTGTCCCATTCTCCTATGCCAAGAGATTCAATCCTTCTCAGTTGCCGTTGACAAGAAGTATTGACACTTGTGATCAGTTGTGAAGGCTTTTGATAGATCCAAGACATACAGGTCGTTATATCTTGAAGCTGACATGAGAACCTTATCCTCCTTAATCATATGGTCCTTCTTCAACACATAGCACTTCTTGTTGTCAAATACAACTTTGAATCCTTTATTGCAGATCTGGGAGACAGACAGCAAGTTATTATGAAGTTATTGAACGTAGTTGACCCTGTCAAACTTGACTTTCTCGTTTCCCACTTCGCCTTGTGCTATGATGTATCCGCCTTTGTTCCCAGCAAATAAAACATGTCCCCCTTTGATTTTTTTGTCATTGAAAAGGAGGAACGAATTTCTTGTCATGTGCGTGGACGCCCCACTATCAATAATCTAGGTATTAGTGATGGCGTTGTAGCGGATACCCTGCACAGTCAAAGAAACTAGTTAGTTTAGATTTGGGACCCAAGCCTGAACTAGCTTGGCTAACCCAGAGGAATCACACATCATAAACTCAACCCATTGTCCTTTAGATTATGAGAGAATATCTTTCTTGCTATCATTCTCATTATCAGACCCTATACTTGATTTTTCTTTCCATAAGCTAGTCCGGCGTAAGGCCTGTTTGTGGTAAACAGACGCTTGACCTATGGGTTGAACTTTAGGTTCACTAACACTCTTAGGTGGAGTGTTTGATCTTATTTTAGATAAAATTGGTTTTGGTTTTTCATCTTAAAGTTCAATTTTCTTTCTGGACGTCTGATAGTAAGGACAACTAGTAGAGATATGTCCTCGTTTTCCATAACTGTAGCAAGATCTCGCATCTACAGATTGGGGAGAACTTTTGTGTGATGTTGAGTTTAGTGAAGGTGTGAGATGTTTTTGGTTTGGTTTTGTCGCTACTCTTTTAGATGTTTCATCCTTAATAACAAAATTTAATTGTTTTGACATTTTGAACATGTTTAACTTGCTCTTTGGTTGGACTTTGATGATTAATACGTTTGTGGTTAACTGATTTAGTCATATTGGGTTCTGAACTGGATGTTGGTGAACCTGACCTTGCATAACCCTTTAGAATGTATCATTCAAATTCTCAACTGGCATCTTGCCTTTTGCTTTCAAAGTAGACTTCTTATGTTAGTGTTAGATTTCACAGTCATACTTGTGTAATCAGGATCACTAACTAGAGGAGTTGACACCACATGATCCTTAATTGGATTGTTATTAACTACTCAACATTTTGTATTTAAAAGGAGCTCATGTGGTGGTGGCACTACTTTGTATCCCAAACCTTCCCTATTGTTTTGTTCTTTCACTAAGTTCTGTACCATGTGAGAAAAACTAGCCCAAGTATGCAGTTTTTGCTTTCATGAATTAACCTCGGCTTCCAAAACTGCTTTTTCCTTTTTGGTTTCTTCTAATGAATTGAAGTAAAAAATTATATCCTTAGATTGATTAAAGGCAACAACCTTGGTTTCGCTTAGTTTTTTACCCAAAAGTTCTATCTTTTCTTTAAAAATGCACTCATTTTGTTTTAATATACGATTAGCTTCAGTGCAGAGTTGTAAGTCATTTACTAAGTTATCATTGTGTTCTAATAACCTAGAAGGTTTTAGATCAATGCTTTCTCTAAATTTATCACATTAAGAACAAGAATGTTTATCAAATAGTTGATTCTTACCTATGAGGATTCCATTGAATCAGCCATCAATGTAGAGGTAGACTCTTCTGTTGTTGGAGATTCTGAACTTTTTGTTCTTAGCTCTTCCTCAACCAAGTGGTTTACCACATTCAGAGCTTCTTCTGTATCAGCTGCAATCTCACCTTTAGTGACATACCCATCATCCAATGCTTCTACAAAAGCAATGTTTGACTCTCCAGGAGAGACAAAACGGAAGGATCAGTCTTGTCCTTCATCACCTTGTGCAGTTAGTGCTTTAGTCTCTTTATTTGAAGAGCTAGTTCCAACCATGTCTTTCTCTTGACAGTTGAAAGTATGATATGGATTCCAATTTCCAGTTTTCTTGGGCTTCACACATTCACGTTTCAAGTGCCCCTTTTCGCCACAATTGAAGCAGGTGATTTTGGTTTTGTCGAAATCAAAGGTCATATCTTTTGTGGCTACTAGATTCTGTCCCGTCTTCTTAATGAACTTGTTAGCTCATCTAACTGCACTTTGCTAGAGCCCACATGATATCCATCCTTTCCAGCTCATTCTCGTCAACCTACACATAGTTTTCATCTGCAAGATGACAATTCCTTATCTTTCCAGCAACTAAACCATCATACGAATGAACCACTGCTCTAGAAAATCCATATGCTCCTTCAGAACTTCCACTATGATATTTCCAAGATTCTTGGTTTTCAACTTCGTTGTATTGGCTTTAAGCAGTATGTATTGAGTCGACGATGACCCCGACATTTCTACTCCTGAAACAGTGGATTGGAAAGGAGTTGCAAACTGGACACAAACGTTATTGAAGTGGTGCTCCTAAACCAGTTGGAGTGGGAACTGAGTTATATAGTGAAGGATTCTGAACGTAGGATCCTTTCTTCGACTTATACTTCATCCTCAGTTCGTCCTCTCTTAACTTCAAAATAAAGTCATTTGTCCAACGTAACAAGTATGCCATTCTGTCTCTGGTTGTACACAAATGAATCTCATTTCTCAGGCAAACCATCTGCAGAGCTTGAAACGTTATCTTCCATAGACGTCGTTACACCATGATTGTGTAGCTCACTAATTAGGTGGTAGAACCTGTGGATGATATCATCCAATCTCTCATTCCCAATCGAGGAGAAATTATCAAACTCCTTCTTAAGAGCCTTAGCCTTTAGTGACTTTAATGTTGCATTTCTATCATACCTCTTCTCTAATGCCTCCCATAGCTTTTTGGCCTGCTTGTTCTCAGAAAACTGGTGAAAGATGTCTTTTGGGATTGACTAAGTCAAGTTGGTATAAACTTTCTTCTCAATATTAAAGAGTATTTTCTAAGCCTCGCTCACTCCACCCAAAGTAAGTTTACTCCATTTGCGCAGACTGGTACCGTGTAACTAGTCTCTATAGAAGTCCAAAGATTTGGATCCACCCCATTTAGGTATATCTCGAACCGCTGTATCCATTGTGGATAATCATCTAATGTTATAAGCTTCAGCGGTTTATTGTGATTACCTATCTCATTCTCCAGAAGCAGAAGACTCTGGATGCTTGAGTCCTTCCTGGCCGTAAACACTAAAAACTAATCTTCCACTGGTATGAACTTGTACTTTGAGAAAAGGACAACTTCAATTGTATGAATGGACAATGCGTATAGACACTCCGAATGAAGAGTGCGAATGAATTCAATCGTGCGATTGGATTCAGTCGTACGTATGAACATGGCAAATGTACTCAACCGACTGAAAGTGTTAAGTCATGCAAATGAACAATATGACTGAGTTCAGTCATGCGGATGGAGTATGCGAATGAGTTCAACCGTATGAATGAGCTATTCGTGCGACTGAAGGCTGCTGTGTTTGAAAAAATTGAATTTTTGGCACATAGACACGAAATACGATTTCCCAAGAAACCCTAATCTGTCGTATGACGAAAAACTTGAACTTTAATGCCTAGAAATGTCAAAAACCTCCTGTGGCCTAAAAAAGATAACCTTTTTTAAGGAAAATGTGAGTTTCGACCCGAAAACTAATCTAATCAAATGCAAAGTCAAGAGCCAAAGCTCTGATACCACTTGTCAGGACCATGTACATACAGAATACGAATAGATTCTGCGTTTATACCTAATCAAATAGTACGGAATCCTATTTGATTGGTGATCCAATCAGTGAGAAGATTAACCCGATCGATATAAGATTAAACTAAACGTTATGAACGAATAGGAATCGATCAAGAAAGAACTATGAACTTGGACTAGCTTTCTTGGACGTTCTGGACGTCTAGGGTTCGTGAATATATGTGATCTCTCAAATTATTTCTCAACTGTTATGTTTTTCCACGAATTAAGTGGTATTTATAGGTTAGGGGTTTCCATTCATACGACTGAACCATTATGTGAATGAATCATGCGATTGATCCATATGCACGACTGAAGGTTCAGTCGTGCGACTGAGTCAATCTTATGTCTCATTCATACGACTGATCTCGTCTTCTGGTTCAGTCGTGCGACTAGTCCATAAGCATGATGTATTCATACGTATGGGCCATTAACATGAATACTCATCCGACTATGTTGAACACATTACTTAATCATTATTGATTAATAATCATCTACAACCACCTCAAACCTATATAATAAGTTCATATATATGAATTATAATCAACAGAATAATAATATGAAATATACAAACATTAATAAGCAAAAACTACATATTATATATCATTGAATCAATTCATTATACACGTGTAAGACATGAAATACTTTTACATTAAAGCTCATAAACTAGGAAATGCACTTACAGAGGTGGTGATGCAATGGAAGTCAGCAAAGACGCCATCCAAGATTCATAGTTTCTTGGGTTTGGTGGGCTATTACAGAAGGACATTCATAATCTTTCCACATAATCCCCAAAATGAGGAATCGACATTCATCCGAACCGGGTTCTAACACCAAGTGTGTTTTCACCTAACTCCACGACCAAGTTGACCCGTAAGGATGTAAATTTTGTGTGGGGTTAAGCTCAAGAGAAGACGTTTGAGGAGTTAAAGGCGAGATTAACTAAAGCTCATGTTTTGTCGTAACCCGATAGAAGTGAATATCTGGTGGTTTATTCTGATTCGTCCTACTCGCGGTTGGGATGTGTGTTAATGCAAAGAGGAAAGGTTATAGCTTATGTATCCCGACAACTGAGAGTTCATGAGGTTAATTATCCTACTCATGACTTGGAGCTAGCAGCCGTGGTCTTCACGTTAAAGAGTTGGAGGCACTTCCTATACGCGACGACGTGCACCATATTCACTGACCACAAGAGCTTGAAGTACTTCTTTGAGTAGAAATATTTGAACATGAGGCAAAGAAGATGGTTGGAGCTCACAAAAGATTATGATTGCGAGATACATTACCATCCGGGCAAAGCCAATATGGTGGCGGATACCCTTAGCAAAAAGGAGAGACCCGAGCCGATTCGGGTGAAGGCTTACCAGTTCATCATGACCTCTGATGTGATGAAGCAAGTCAAGGAGTTTCAAGATGAGGCATTGAAATAAGATCATCTTAACTCTGAAAGAATGAGAGGTTTGGTCGTGGAGTTGGGTGAAAACATACTTGGTGTTAGAACCCGGTTCGGATGAATGTCGATTCCTCATTTTGGGGATTTATGTGGAAAGATTATGGAAGATGCTCATAAAACTCAATACTCCATTCATCTTGGTGCTACGAAGATGTATCAAGACATGAAGAAACATTATTGGTGGCCGGGTATGAAGCATGACATAATGGAGTACGTGAGTAAGTGCCTTACTTGTTTACAAATGAAGGCAGAGCATCAAAAGCCATATGGGAAGGTACAACCTTTGGGTATACCGGAGTGGAAGTGGGAGCATACCACCATGGACTTTATAACGAAGGTACCATGCACCACGCGAGGGTACGATGCTATATGGGTGATAGTTGATCATCTAACGAAGTGTGCTCACTTTCTATCAATCCGCAAGACATATTCATCCGAGAGGTTGGCTGATCTATTCATCAAAGAGATTGTAACTTGTCATGGTGTGCTGGTGTGAATTGTGTCTGATCATGACACGCGGTTTACATCTAAATTTTGGAAAAAATTCCACGACGCGATGGGGATGAGGTTACATATTAGCACGACTTATCATCCTCAGACGGATGGTCAATCAGAAAGGAAGATTTAGATGCTAGAAGATATGCTTTGGGCATGTGTCATTGATTTTAGAGGAAGTTGGGATGACCACTTACCGTTAGCTTAGTTCACATATAACAACAGCTATCATGCCAGCATTGGTATGTCCCCTTATGAGATGCTATATAGTAGGAGATGCCGAACACCCGTGTGTTGGGGTGATATTGGCCATAAAGAGTTAGGGAGCGTCAAGGTGGTCGAGGCTATGACTGAGAAGCTAGAAATGATCAAAGCCTTTATGAAGTCAGCTAAAGATAGACAAAAGACGTATGCTGATAAACAACGTAGACAAATTGAGTTCCAGGTGGGTGATAGAGTTATGTTGAAAGTCTCACCTTAGAAAGGTAGCATTCGGTTCAGAAAACGGGGCAAGTTAAGCCCGACATACATAGGGCCTTTCCGAATCATTGCTCGAGTAGGAGAGGTGGCCTATACACTGAATTGCATTGGGAGTTAAGTGGGATTCATTCGATATACCATGTATCTCTTTTGAGAAAGTGTTTAGCAGACGAGGATATGATTGTACCACTAGAGGATATCGAGGTAGATGAATGGCTCAATTATGTGGAGCAACCAGTGGCAATCATTGATCGTGAAGAGAAGAGGTTGAGGAATAAAGTGATTTCTCTGTGCATGTATAGTGGAAGCACATGAAAGGATCTGAGTCTACATTGGAGATCGAGGAAGAAATGAGACAGCATTACCCACATTGTTCAAGGAATAATAGGTTTTGGGGACGAAACCATCTAAAAGGGGGTGGACTTGTAACACCCAGTTATTCTTTTAAATCTATTGAAGAAAGAAACACCAATTTACCCAAGTTGATAGGTAAGAAGTGTCAAAAGGATAAAAAGTTTTAAAAGTTAGTTATAAAGGTGGCATGGCCGCCCACACTCTTTTCACACATCATTTCATTAGGGTTTTAGAGAGAGAAAGAGCAGAAACTCTCAAGTGTTTGAATAGGAGAAGAAAAAAGATCGAATTCAAGGTAAGAGTTCATAGTTTCATGGTGTTCTTAACTAGCCTTAGCCTTGTTTATATGCTTATGTGTGTTTTGTATGTGTTCGTGTGTGTTTTTAGTGGATTTCTAGGTAATAATTTGTAGGAAACAGGTTTGATACAATTCTTACCCAAAGAGGCAGCTAAGGTGAGTTCTAGAACCTCCTTTTTACTCGTTTTTAACTGCTTTGGGGCTGGAAATGCATGTATGTATGTTTTTATAAAAATGGGTTTTATACCCGTATATGTATTTATGTGTACATTGTGGGTAGGGTTTGATTTTGGGCTATGTATGTGTTTCATGATGTTGTGGTTGTTATTTTAAGGCTTAGAATGTATGATCTAAGCTTTGAACATGATAGGTGATGATTGGGGACTATATTATGATGATTAAGTGTGTTTTAGTCTGCCCATGCGCCTAAATAGTAGCCCATGCTCCCAACAGAATTAAGTGCCTAGGTGTCCCATGCTCCCAAAACCTCATGCGCCGAAATAGTACTCGTGCACCTAGAAATAGGCTGAAATTGACTAAGTGTTCATACGCATAGATAGTTTATGAGCCTAGGCTCTCATGCGCCTGCATAGTGCTCATGCGCCTAGAATTGCCCAGAATAGGCTAAGTGTTGCTCGTGCGCCCCAATAGTGCCAATGTGCTTAGAAGTTGCCCATTCACCTAAGTGTTCCCCACACGCCTGAAAGGCCATGCGCCTGTATAGTGCTCATGGTTGTGTATAATGTTCATGCGCCTAAAGACTTAGAAATATTTTTTGATTTTGGGGAAACAGGAAAATGTAGGCTTTGACTTGGCATGTTCCCGGGGGTAAAGTAACTTGAGTTGTTGAATTCATAAATGATGCGATAGGCATTGTATGATGATGTATGTTGATGCTCATGCATGATGGCATGTATGATGGTGCCTTGTATGGCGATGTTTTGTATGATTATGTTTATGTTCATGTTCCATGTTCGTATGTTTATCTTTCCCATGGCTTTACGTGTTATAGTTGTGAAGAAATGATAAAGTATTATGTAATGTAAAGTGAAAGATAATGGAAAGAGGAATATAATGATAGAATGCATGCATTAATGAAAGAGAAAGTAAAGAAAGGATTGAAAGCAAAATCTACAGAGGTGCACGACTCTAAAATGTGGTAAGCTCAACTGTGTGTGGTTTTGCTAACCCTTAAGGATACACGCAGGGGTCAAGTGTTTCTGATTGACCACTGATATAGTACATGGTTTATTATTATTACTCACCCCCGTGCTGGTGCTAGGCTATGTGCGTTATGGAAGTCATTTATGATCATCGGCCCAGTATCCGCTTTGTGCATACGTTTGGGGTGTGGTATACAGTTGGGATCTTTGTCGCTTGCCCCAGTGCTGGTGCCATGCTATTTGTGTCATGGAAATCCTTTATGATCTTTAGCCCAGTACCCGCTTCGTGCATATGTTTGGAGTATAGCTCATGACACTCATCCAGAAAGAGATAAAACGATAATGAAAGAAAGTGATAAATAGTAAAGGAAGATAATAATGTTATTATCTACGTGTACGTATGATGTGTTATCATGTATGGAAATATAGTATGATTGAAAAAAGTAAAGAATGGTTTAAGCAAAAGTAAAGTTTGTTTTATTTTAAAACTAGAACTCACTCAGTAACGCTGACTTTTATGTGTTTCTAGTTGGCAGGTAAATGTTGCTGAGGATGGCATGGGGTGGCTACTTGGCTCATTTTGGATGGCATTCTTTTGTTTAATGTTTTTGCATTATAATGCGTACAAACGATATTTTGTAATGAATGTTGTATTATTTCGCAAAGGCGTTTATTTTAATGAAATGAAATGTTTGATTTAATGTTTCCACTGCAATGCTTTATTGAAGTTAATGTAATTATATGTTTTATGTGCAATGATTGGACAGCTATATGCGTCCTAGGAACAGGGCCTTACAAGATTTTCTAGTAGGATCAGGCACAATCTTGTCAACTGTTAAAGTAGGACTTTTGCATGAAGATGTATCAACAATGTTGTACTTATTAAATATTTGATGAATATACTTCTCTTTATTGATAAAGATGCCATATGTTTTCTCATGAATTTGAAGATCAAGTAAGAACATCAATTCTGCCATTAAACTCATCTTAAACTCTGATTTCATTAGATCTTCAAAACTAGCACAGTCTCTTATTTATTGATCCTACTATAATTTCATCTACATATATTTTGACAACTGAATGGTCTTGATGTTCTTGTTTGAGAAAGAGTGTCTGATCAATAATTCCCCTTTTATGTCCATGCTTGAGCAAAAAAGATGATAACGGTTCATACCATTTTCGTTGTGCTTGATGAAGACCATACAAAGCTTTTTCTAGCTTGTATACCCTGAGTGGTAGTCAGGATCTTCAAAAACCAGGAGGTTGAGCTACATAGACCTCTTCATCAATTTTCCTATAAAGAAAAGCACACTTTACATCCATTTGGTCGACAGTAAACTTCTTATATGAAGCATAGGCTACAAATACTCTTATTGCTTCAATTCTTGTAACAGGTTCAAAAACTTCATCATAGTCTATCCCTTCTTCTTGGGTATAACCTTATGCAATTAGCCTAGCTTTGTTTCTTATAATTATACCTCTATCATCTAGTTTATTTTTGAAGAGCCATCTTCTCCTAATTGGATGTTGACCTTCAGCCAGATCAACAAGATTGTAGACTTTTTGCTTTTCGAATTACGGAAGCTCTTCCTACATAGCCCAACTATTATCTTTTAGAGCGGCTGTGATGTTTGGTAGAAAAACTTGTGAATGAAAACAAGTAAACAAACAAATGTTTACACCTCGCCCTTGGCTTCTTATGGTTCTTTCACTTATATCTCCAATTATGTTGTTTGTTGGATGAGACTTGTGAATTCTGGTTGTTGGCATAGATTCAAGTAGAATGGACGATTCCAAGTTAGTCATATCCATTGATGCAGACAGATTCAGCTATTGTGATGAATTTAGGAAGTAATCAAAGTGTTCTTCATGTTCATCATTGGAAGTAGAATGATATTCTTCATAGTTAGTAGATTAGCTGTATTGTGAATATCTTTTGCAGGAACTTTTAAGGAAGTATTTGTGCTTTCGTAGGACTTACAGAAACATCTACGGATGGTATTTGTTGACTTGCTGACATTAACTCATTGGAATGCAATGGATCATCTCCAGTGTGTGAAACAGCTGCTGAGGCATTATCCATATCTCTGGATGTAGGATGCTCATCTACGGATGTAGAGTCATTAGTTGTGGATGCAGGTTTCCATCAGAGGATGTAGATCAATTTTATTGGACTTGTTTAGCATTATTGTTGTTATTGGTTGTTCCTTGATCCATGATACTTGATGTTCATGTTCATGCAGGATCAACTGATAGTGATACTTCATTCATATTTGGATGAACAAATACATAACATGTATCAGCAGAACATGCATTATTCAAATAACTAGAGTTAAATGAATCTGTTAATGCATCCATATTAAACAACAATGATGATCCTTTTACAGATTTAGGAAATAAGGATTCATCAAATGACACATTAGGAGTTTCTTCCACACGTTTTGTTATGGAATGTGTGATACATGTATGTCCCTAGATCATGATATGAAATGTGATAGATCTTGTTTATCTGATTTTGATGTAATTTGATATGATTAATGAATGATATTGATTGTTTGTGATTTGTATGACTAATATTTCATTAATGAGTAGATATTGAATTGGTTAATTATGATAGTAGTTGTGTGAATGGTTACCCATAATGTTTATTAATTAATACATTCAAACTTTACATAATGAAGTTCACATGCGATTGGCCCATACGAATGGACCACACGCATGAATAACTTCATACGATTGACTCAGTCGCACGACTGAACCAGGAGACTGGATCAGTCGTATGATTGACACATAAGATTGACTCAGTCGCACGACTAAACACTCAGTCGTGCGAAGGATCAACCGCATGGTTCAATCGCACAACTGAACCATGCTTATGGTCCAGTCGCCTGAATGAACAATACTAATTCGTGAAAAACATAGAGCATTCATTCCCTACGATTCCAGACGTACCCTAGCCATCCAGAAGCCTCCCAATTCGTTCTCCAAGTTCATAGAACACATTAGATCGATTTCCAATCGATTTCTAACGTTAGTTTCAATTCTTTATTGATTCTTCGTGTGTTCTCACTGATTGGATCACCAATCAAATAGAATTCCACACTATTTGATTTGGTTTACACGCTAATCATTAGGTATTTCGTTCAAATACCAGGTCCTAACAAGTGGTATCAGAGCTTTGGCTCTTGATTACGTGTGATTTAATCAAGATTGATAAAAAACTTGTGTTTTTGCATTAAAAACGCAATCTTTAGTGTCAAAAGTGATCTTGGACGTTCCCTGCTCATCAAAGTTTGGTCTCTACGGACTTAGGCGATTAGACCTTTCGAAAGTTCGAATTTTTACGTCTAAAACACGTTTAACCTAGAAATTTTCACAAAACAGCAGCTTGAGTCACACGAGTGAGCCATTCGCCCGACTGGACCTCATTCGCATTTCTCAGACGTATGATTGGACATAGTCGCATCGCAATTCGTACGACTGAACCATTCTTTCGCAGTGTACATACGCATCAGCTTCATTCGCACGACTGAACCAATCGCATAGCTCAGCCGCACGATTGAACCATTCGCATAGTTCATTCTCACGGATAGCCCAATCGCATCCTTCAGTCACACAGTTGACAGTTTGTGTAAGTTGACTTAAAGTTATTCGCCATGGAAGATCAAATGTCAGCCTTTACTGCTGGGAAGGACTCTAGGATCCAGAACCTACTGTTACTTGAGAGTGAG
Organism: Flaveria trinervia; assembly: GCA_025506515.1. Taxonomy (NCBI): domain Eukaryota; kingdom Viridiplantae; phylum Streptophyta; class Magnoliopsida; order Asterales; family Asteraceae; genus Flaveria; species Flaveria trinervia. The sequence goes on along the minus strand of CM046447.1, from coordinate 964,603 downwards.
GTGGGTAATCATAATAAACTGCCAAAGCTTTTAACATTAGATGAGTTTCCCCACTCGAAACAATGTTTTGAGATCTACGTCAATGGAGTGGATCCGAATCTGTGGGAAGCTATCGAGATTGGGTATAGTACGCCGGTGGGAGCCGATGGAGTAAAGCTAACCTTAGGAGGGATGACAGACGCGTAGAAAGTTAAATATAATGTAGAGAAGATGGTTTATGCATTGATTACATAGTCTATCCCTAAAGACATTTTTCACCAGTACTCAGAGAATAAGCAATCCAAGAAACTATGGGATGAGCTGGAAAAGAGGTACGACAGGAATGCTTCGTTGAAGGCAATCAAGGCTAAGGAGTTAAAGAAGGAATTCGATAACTTCTTATCGCTGTGAAACGAGAGTTTGGATGATGTGATAGATAGATTCTACCATCTGATGAGTGAACTGCATACACATGGGGTGGCTACTACCATGGAAGAGAAAGTTGCTAACTTTGCAGACGGATTGCCAGAGAAGTGGGCTTCATTCGTGTCTAACCTGAGACAGAATGGAATGCTGGCAAAGCTGGATATAAATGACTTCATTCTAAAGCTGCGAGAAGAAGCACTTAGGATGAAGTACAGAGCTTAGAAGTCTTCGTATTCTTAGTATCCAGCTTTGTACAATGCCACACCTCAAGCTAAGACATCTGGAGCACCTCTCCAGACTGCATTTGTGTCGAGTTCATCGGGTCCTTCATATGCTTCTCCTTCAGGATCAGACACGTCAGGGTCTTCTTGTACCCATCATATCGGATATGAAACAAAAGCTACTAGACTGAATACCGAGAACCTCGGTAATGTGACGGTAGAAGTAGCTCGAGAACACATGGATCTTTTGGCTGCAGTGGTTCATTCTTATGATGGACTTGCTGCTGTGAAGATTGGAAACTGTTATCTGGCAGACGAGGACTACGAGCAGATGGACGAAATGGAGCTTGAGAGAATGGACATAATGTGGGCCTTAGCTAGTGCTGTCCGGAGAGCAAAGAAGTTTGTGAAAAAGACCGGACAAAACTTGGTAGCTACTAAGGATACACATTTGGCTTTGACAAGAGCAAAGTGACCTGCTTTAACTATGGGGAGAAGGGGCACTTCAAGAGAGAATGTATTAAGCCAAATAAGACGGGAAACGGGAACCCATTCTCGTCCTTCACTCGTCAAGACAAGCAAGCTACTAGTTCTACTTCATCAAGCAAGGATCCAAAAGCCTTGACTGCTCATGATGATGAAGGACAGGACTGGAGCTTTAGGTTTGTCTCTCCAGGGGAATCAAACATTGCAAGTGTAGAAGACTTTGATGATGATTCTACAAGTGAAGGAGATCTAGCAGTTGATATAGCGATGTCTAATATTGAAGAGACTCCAGCATCTGAGGTCAGCTACAAGCCTAAAGAGGAGACTACCAGAGTAAAAATAGAAAAGACAGAATCACCAGAACCAGAGACATCTGATGCTGCATTGATGGCTAATGCTTCTGAACCAACTCAGGTAAGTACCACTGACAAAGAGTTTAATAATCATGCTTGTTTTGATTGTAATACATTTAGAAATAGCATAGAGGATAAATTTGCTAGGTTATTAGATCATAATGATACTTGGTAAAAGATTTACAACTATGCATTGAGGTGAATCGAGTATTAAAACAAAATGAGCATAGTTACAAAGAAAAGATAGACCTTTTGACTAAACAGCTTAGGGAAACCGACGTAATTGCATTTAACCAAGCAAATGCCATTAGGTACTATCTAAACTCCCTAAAAGACACTAAGAAGCAAAAGGCAGTTATAGAAGTAGAAGTAAACTCATTAAAATAGAAACTGCACAGTTGGACAAGTTCATCACACATAGTCCAACACTTAGTGAGAGTAAGAAACAATGGGGAGGGTTTGGGTTACAACGTGGTTCCACCACCATTTGAGACCTTGATGAAAAATAAGAGTAAACCTGTAAATGACAATCCCATCAAGGATCATGTGGTGTCTACTCCTCTTGTTAGTGATCCAGATTCCTCATGTTCAACCATTGACTCTGGAAACAAACAAAAGGAGGCCACGTCAAAGGCTAAGGGTAAATTGCCTTGTGCTAATATGGAAAAAGAGTTTGAAAAGGTTAACTTAAAGTCAGGGTCAAACAGAGTCAAATCAAAACCTAACATGACTTCAAATAGTAGAAAACCAGTTAACCAAAAGGAAAAAGAGATTAAACATGTTAAAACAGTTAAGTCTGTTAAACAAGGAAAAACATCAAAAGAACCAGAGTCAAAACCTAAAGTAAGTGACATTACTAGAGTGTCACACACGTCTCCATAAAGAAAGTTTAATGATAAAGTTGATAGCAGGTCATGCTACAACTATGGAGAATGTGGACACATTGCTTCCTATTGCTTTCTTTATCAGACACCTAGGAAAAGATTGAACTTCAGGACCCAAAACCTAGGTCTTCTAAGAGGAGTTCTTTAACTCCACCTAGAAGAACTAGTGTACATAAAGTTCAACCCGTTAGCCAGTCGACTGTGTATCACAACAGGCATTGCACAAATCTGGATTATGGAAAAAGATGTCAACCTTTGTGTCTGATGATGATGACAAGAAGGAACCTGGGCTACCCTCACCCTTTAAGGGTCATGGGTTGAATTTAGGATGTGTGATACCTCTGGGAAACCCAAGCCAGTAAGGCTTGGGTTTGGGTTCCTAACCTAAACTAATTCTTTACATTGTATGTGCAGGGTGTTCGCTATAGTGCTGAAACTAACACGTGGATTATAGACAGCGGAGCATCCAGGCACATGACAGGAAACAGGGCTCTTTGATCTAACTTCAAGCAAATAGAAGGAGGGCATGTTTCGTTTGCTGTAAACAAGGGAGGATATATCACAGCTCAGGGAGAAGTGGGAAATCAGAAAGTTAAATTTGATAAGGTGAACTACGTTCAACAACTTCAAAATAACTTACTTTCTGTTTCCCAAATCTGCAATAAGGGATTTAAAGTCATCTTCGACAACAAGAGTGTTACGTGCTCAAGAAAGATTACGTGATCCCAGAAGACCAAGTTTTGATGAATGCTTCAAGATATAAAGACCTTTATGTTTTGGATGTGTCAACAGCTGCTACAACGGATCATGAGGTTCAGTGTTTTCTATCTAAACCTACTGAGAAGGATTCCATCTCCTGGCATAGGAGAATAGGACATATTATTCAAAGGAAGATGAATAACTTGATTCAGAAGGATCTGGTGAGAGGAGTTAATGTCAAGAACTTCCAGCTTCCTGATTCTTGTGTAGCTTGCAAGAAAGGAAAACAGAAGAAGAAGTCTCATAAGGAAAAGAAAGTTCATTCAATAGAACTTCTCTTGAACTTCTTCACATGGATCTGTTTGGTCCAGTTACTACAAAGAGCATAGCAGGCGACTTGTACTGTTATGTGGTTACTAATGACTACTCAAGGTTCTCTTGGGTAATGTTTCTCAATCCAAATCAGAAACATTTGAGTCATTCAAGGAGTTAGTAACCACACTGGAATCTCTCTACAAGCTGAAGGTTAGACAAGTACGATCAGACAACAAGACAGAATTCAAGAACCAGTGGATGGAGGCTTACTGCAAGGAAAAGGGAATTGTACATCAATTCACTTCTGCCTACACGCCTCAGATGAATGGTGTTGATGAGCGAAAGAACAGAAGATTGATCGAGACAGCACAGACTATGCTGGCAGACTCGAAACTGCCTATCCAATTTTGAAATGAGGCATTTGCTAATGCATGTTATACACTGAATCGAGTTCTGATTGTCAAGCCTCACAGCAAGACATGTTACGAGCTACTACAAAGACGCAAACCGAATCTGGAGTATCTCGAACCATTTGGCGCACCATGCACACTTCTGAAGAAAACACAAGAAGGTAAATTCAGTGAGAAGGCGAATGAAGGAATCTTTCTAGGGTACAACATTCCAAACAAGAGGGTTTACAACAACTCAACGGGTCTAGTAGAAGTGTGGTGTAATGTTGACGTTCAGCGATATACCATACCAGCTACTGGCAAAGGACCCGCCTATTTCTTCGACTATGATGGATTCTTCAAGTCCTTCGACATTTCTCTCTCTCCCTCGGATGACGAGTTAGCTACACGGATGATGAATGATATCTTGAATACACCAACATCAAGCTCACTGGGAGGATCATCTACTCAGTCAGGGGGAGTAGTCGACGACAGTGACTCCTCCTCTGAAGATGAAGCTGAAGAAGATGACCAGAACAGTCAGGAGGAACAGTTCCAATTCCTGAAAGTCCACAGCATCTAAAAGTGATGTACCTTTGACTTCAGAGCCTCAAACTCCAACTACCTCAGCTGCAGAACGAAATGTTCATAATCTTGGCTCTGAGGTAGTTGTTCCTGCTACTCCATGATCACGACTAACGTCTATCATCCCCTAAACAATGTCATTGGGGATGTCAGATCAGGAGTACAACCCCGAAATCAGCTATACTCAGCTGATTACGCCTCATTTATGGAAAAGGATATATTCATGATGGTGCTTATCGGTGTTTTGTCTCACAGTTTGAGCCGAAATACGTTAGTGATGCACTAAATGATGAGGCGTGGGTGAGTGCCATGCAAGAAGAACTTCTGCAGTTCAAGAAGTTAGGTTTATGGACTCTGGTTGATAGACCTAAAGGTACTAAGGTCATTGGCACCAAATGGGTCTTAAAATGCAAGAAAGATGACCAACGAGTCATTATCAGGAACAAGGCTCGATTGGTGGTTCAAGGATTTCGCCAAGTCGAGGGAACTAACTACAATGAAGTGTTTGCACCCGTGGCACGGATGGAAGCCATTCACATCTTCCTTTCCTATGCATCGTACATGAAGATTAAAGTCTACCAATTAGATGTGAAGAGTGCATTCCTTCATGGGGAAATTTGAGAAACAGTTTATGTCAGTCTACCCGAGGGATTTGAAGATCCTTATCATCGGGATAGAGTTTACAAACTCGACAAGGCTTTATACGGGCTTCATCAAGCTCCAAGAGCTTGGTATGAGAAACTCTCGACTCATCTTGAGAAACACGACTTTCATAGCGGAGTCATTGACTGCACGCTGTTCATCAAAGAAAAGGATGGCGATCTACTGCTCGTACAGATCTATGTCGATGACATAATCTTCGGTTCAAAGAATGAAGAGTTATGCAAAGAATTTGAAGCAGTTATGAAGAATGAATTTGAGATGAGTGCTATGGGGGAGATGAAGTTCTTTCTCGGGTTACAGGTGGATCAGACTCCAAATGGGATATTTCTACATCAAACCAAGTATCTAGGAGACATTCTCAGTCGTTTTGACATGGAGAATGCTTCAGCTACTAGGACTCCACTTGCTACGAATCACGATATAGCACCTGATGAAAATGGAGATCTTGTAGATGCCATAATGTACTGAGGAATGATCAGATCCCTCATGTATCTCACTGCCTCAAGACCTAATATCATGTATGCCACATGTTATGTTCTAGATATCAGGCTAAGCCTAAGGTCAACTATCTGATCGGGGTCAAGAGGATATTTCGTTATCTGAAGGGTACACCCATACATGGTTGTGGTATCCTCAAGATGATGACTTTGAGCTCACAACGTATAGTGACTCGGATTACAGGGGCTGTAAGATGAATTACAAGTCTACATCAGCAGGGTGTCAATTCTTTGGGAAAAGATTAGTAACCTGGCAGTGTAAGAAGCAGACATTGGTTGCATTGTCAACCTGTGAAGCCGAATACATTGCTGCTACAAGTTGTTGTTCACAAATCATCTGGATTCAACAGCAAATGCGGGATTACAGTTTAAAGTTTTCTTCTACTCCTATTTTTGTTGATAACTCTGCTACAATTGCAGTAACTAAAAATCCGGTCCAACATCCAAAGACCAAACATATCGGTATTAAATACCATTTCATAAGAGATTGTTTTGAAAAGAACTTAATTGATATGGTAAAAATTAATACTCATTTTCAACACGCTGACCTCTATACTAAAGCCTTTGATAAATCTCGTTTTCAATATCTGCTAGAGGTCAACGGCGTTAAAAAACAAAGTGATGTTATTCCTGATGATGATCATGTGTAGTCCGATGTCTGATTCAGTGAGCAGATTGAACTCAGTCGCATGTCTCATTCACCGAACGACCTCAGTCGCACGAAAGAACAAGCGACTGACCCCAGTCGCATGATTCATTCGCACGAATGAATCAGAATGAATTTAAACATTACACTTAGAACTGAATTGTGATGTATTATGTACTAATGATTCTGTGTCTTGTGTTTGAGAAAAATGGCTGATAGATGGTCCATTAACCCAAAGCACAACATATGTGCTTACTTGGATCATACTACTCGGAACGGAGCCGAGTTCACAGAGATTATAGCCTTCCTGAGACGCTCCCGCATACATAAGGCTATATCTACACCTTGCACTCCCTACAGGTCATTACACCAGGCATTCTGGGAGAATGCCTAAGTTGATCGCTCTCGTGAGCCGTACAGTATACGGAGCTCCATTCCGGGTCAGGATATCGAGGTTACTGCTGCTGATTTCCAGAAAGTTCTTGAATTTGGGGACGATACGAATCACCCCACCAAATTACATCCACTGACTGTGAGGGGCTGCTTCCTCAGTTGCAAGTACGCGGGGGACATAAACTCGGGTATGCTCAATAAGAGCAACCTGTGCCCTTAGTACAAATACTTGGCACATGTGATTCTGAAGTGCATTGCTTCGAGGAGGGGTGGGTTTGATGATCAATTAGATCAGATTCAAAATGCCTTCGTGGCACTGGTGCTGAACCACCCTTTCAGCTTCTCGAGTATGATCTTTTCCTATCTGATAGAGAACCTGGAAGCAAAAGGGAAGGAAGGATTATGTATGTACCCCAGGTTTCTACAGCTAATCTTCAACGACAAACTGCCACTTCTCCCAAAGGACAGTCATGATGCAGTTACTTTGGAAATTATGGATGACACGACCTTGGGTCGAATGAGGGTGTATAGGGGCAAACAAGTAAAGCCCCTAGTGAAGAGGTTGATTGGCCATTTGGCAAACGAGAACTATGTGGCGCCGGGAAGACGAAAATGGCGTCATGATGATAGTGACTCTGATTCTGAACCTATAGGTCTACCAGTTGATGACGACAGTGGTGATGGTGGAGATACAGGCCCTATTCCATCTAGGGCCACTGCCACTGATATACCATCTCCATCATCCATCCGCGATGGAACTGAGTCTGCTGGTTTTCATCAGGATTTTGTTCCTGATGAGAGGGAAGAGGAGTCGGAAGAGGAGCCCTTAACACGGACTGTGGGAAGCAAGGTTGTTCCCACGGAACATGGGCTAAGGGTGGTTGGTGAACACCCACGAGACTCAGGAGAGACAACCATGGATCAGAGTTACGTACCGGAGCCAGCTAGCAGGGTTGTAGGGGGAGCATCCACCTCAACAGGAACGAGGAGAAAAAGGATGGCTCAAGCCCATGGCCTGAAGAAGAAGAAAAGACGTCTCACCTTCGTTACCTCCACAACCACATCTGCCACCACCACTACCACTTCCACAAGCACACCATCCACCACCATAGCCACCACATCTGCCACCATCACAACTACTTCCACAGCCACAGCAACCACAGCCACCATAGCTACTACTACCACCACCACACCTCCCACCACTGTACACATTCCATCTACCACCATATCTTTCACTCCCACATTACCTCCACCTCTTCACAGACCCATCTTCACTACAGCAACCACCACCACCGCTACACACCAAGCTGGATCCTTAGTCCATCCATCTCATCCATATGTATCACCTCTACCTCCAATTGGGGTAGAGGAACAGCTGTCTGCGCTCAACAGTATGGTGATGCGCCTATTAGCAGCAGATGAGGAGAAGGCGGGTCAGATCCGTCAGCTTGCTGATCGTACCGCTGCTCAGTCTCACCAGATAGACGAGCAGGCTAGAGTGATAAAGGAGCAGGCCCAACAGATGGCTGCTCAGAACCTTGAGATAGCCCAACTCCAAGCACAGAGTGTCACATCAAACAGGAAAATAGAGGAGTTGGAAAAGGCGATGAAGACAATCATGTTAAAGTTAAAGGGATCTAAGGAAGAGCCCTTGAAGATCAAAGAAGGAGACAAAGATGATGATGATGATGAAAGTGATGATGAGGATGATGAGACAGAAGAGGATGAGGGGACAGAAGAAGAAAGGACAGAGGAGAAGGATGATGATGATACATCAGGAGGAGATGCAGCTGCATCGGCCTCTGGTTCAGGTCAAGAAAGGAGGTCCAAGAACATACAAGATCAACCAGCTTCTTCCTCGGCTCCACCAAGTGACGAGACGATGATACAGGACAAAAGTAAAGATTAGATGTTATGTACTAAATTACTTTTGTATTTGAATCATGTATTGAAATCTATGTATTTAATGTTTAAATTCAATTTAATGCATTTCATTTTTGATGAATTACTAATGGTTTATATGTTGAATGTGTAAATCAAACAGATCCAAATTACCAAACGGATGAGTTTGACGTTGCTCCCCTTCAGCAGGTCAAGACTCAGCTAACAATGATTCTTGATCTGCAAGGGATCGTAAGGAGGTCAGTGAGTTATACCCCTAAAGAAGGGGAAATAATTCATGACCTATCAAATTAGCAACTCGCAGAAATTTTCAAGCACAATCCAGATGAGATAGTGAAGAATGCTCTGACATGCGACTCGACGAGTGACGAAGACCTCAACGATGTTGATGAAATCGAGATTGAAGATGTCACTGCCGAGCACTATCCTCAGTACGCTGACAATGAGGGAAATATGGTCCCCAATCTGGGTGAATCCCTCGTCAGCGATACTTTTGAGGTGTTAGACAAGATGGAGCAAGAGTCGGAGAAAGTAGAGAAAATGGCCCAATCCTCAATTGATGATGTCAATATTCGAAAGGCTGAGTGGGCTGCGTGTTTTGAAGAAGTTAGAGCCCAACGCAATGCACCGAAACAGGATGCCTAAAACAAACTCTATAGAGTCAAGAAACATCATAAGGTGACTGGCAGGATCATAGCATGGGCGTATTTTAAGGATCTTAACGTATATGCAGTTAAGAGAGAAAAGGGCATAGAGTACTTCAGATTCCCACATGATCTGAAGACTCTACCAGGTTTTGAGTTCAACCATCTGGCCAAACTAAAGCTTTTGTATGCTGACTCGAGGAAGATGTCAAGCTGGATCGAGGCTGCCCTAAAGAAGGAGTACCACACGAGGTGGGTTAACTTCAGACCGCAACAGCCTACAAGGTATATCAGAACGTCTGAGATTGATGCCATACTAGAAAGCCGAAGATAGTGTTGAGGTGGAGTCGTCCACGCACAATGTCAAGAATCCCACTCAGGGAAATGCCACAGGACTTCACCCCACACTTTAGGTGGTGGTACTACGATTGGAGAACAGCAGAAGCGGTCATAGTCCTAAACAAGGAGGGCCAAATGGATATGATCAAGGTATTCGACCCAATGTGGCTTACCAACTTGTCAGAAAAAGATGTCTACATGCTATACAAGTGGCCATTGTTCTATGATACGCAAGATATTGTACAAGCCCTCCAGTTCCAAAATGTCATAAAACTCTGCTTCACGTTTGAGATTCACCCGGGAGTCACAAAAGAGAACAAGTAGAAGAAATATGTAGAGGTGATGCAGAAAACAAGACATTAGAGAGATCTAGGTCCAAGGGGGAGTTTGTTGATACATGTATGTCCCTAGATCATGATATGAAATGTAATAGATCTTGTTTATCTGATTTTGATGTAATTTGATATGATTAATGAAATGATATTGATTGTTTGTGATTTGTAATGACTAATATTTCATTAATGAGTAGATATTGAATTGGTTAATTAGGATAGTAGTTGTGTGAATGCTTACACATAATGTTTATTAATTAATACATTCAAAATTAACATAATGAAGTTCTCATGCGAATGGCCCATATGAATGGACCACACGCATGAATAACTTCATACGATTGACTTAGTCGCACGACTGAACCATGAGACTGGATCAGACGTATGATTGACACATCATATTGACTCAGTCGCACGACTGAACACTCAGTCGTGCGAATGGATTAACCGCATGGTTCAATCGCACGACTGAACCATGCTTATGGTCCAGTCGCCCAAATGAACAATACTAACCTATAGAAAACATAGAGCATTCATTCCCTACGATTCCAGACGTACCCTAGCCGTCCAGAAGCCTTCCAATTCGTTCTCCAAGTTCATAGAACACATTAGATCGATTTCCAATAGATTTCTAACGTTAGTTTCAATGCTTTATTGATTCATCGTGTGTTCTCACTGATTGGATCGCCAATCAAATAGGATTCCACACTATTTGATCTGGTTTACACGCTAATCATTGGTATTTTGTTCAAATACCAGGTCCTAACAGAATGTAAATCCTATATGATTTTAGATGTTGAAGAATATCCAACAAAGAAACCATCATAGGTTTTCTCTGAAAATTTTCCTAATTGTTCCTTTATGTTTAAAAAAGATACATGACACCCAAAAGCTCTAAGATAACGTATGTAAGGTTACCTTTTAAATAAATGCTCATAAGGTGTTTTATTATGTTCTTAGACAATTAATTTCTTGTTTTGAACATTACATGTTGTGTTCACAGCTTCAGCCTAAAAGGTGATTGGCAGTTGTGAATCAGCTAGCATTGTTCTTGCTACTTCAATGAGAGTTTTATTTCTTCTTTCAGCAACTCCATTCTGTTATGGAGTTCTTGGTGCATTAAACTGCCTTGCAATGCCTTTATTCTTACAAAAAGAATCTAAGCCAGCATTAACAAATTCAGTCCCATTGTCACTCTTCAAAATCTTAACTTTTAAATCAAGTTGATTATCAATCTTGATGGAAAAGTCCATTAATGTTTGTGATGTTTCACTCTTTTGTTTTAATAAAAAGACCCATGTGAATCTAGTGAAATCATCCACTACCAATAAACAGTATAGCCTTTTTCCAATGCTCATCATATTGGTTAGAGAAAAAAGATCCATGTGAAGCAATTTGGGTGGTGTAGTGTTGGTATTGATAATTTTGGATTAGTGAGACACTCCATGTTGTTTGTATTTATGACATGAAGGACAATGGTTTGAACAATAAAACTCTTTTTTTGGCAGTCTAATGACTAGGTCATTTTTCACCATTTTATTCTTCTTCTTCATGTTTGAATGAACAAGCCTTTTATGCCACAACTGAGATTCATCTTCTAATGACTTAGATAGCAGGCATGTTTCATGGCTTGTGAGTGCAGTATTGGTCATATCCAAGACATAGGTGTTTCCTTTCTTCATGCTTTAAGAATGTAACAATTAGTGTTATCAAAAAATGTGTTATAATTTTGATCATAGATTTGAGACACACTCAATATATTATATTGTAGATTTTCATAATAATTTACTTTCTCAAATTTGAGCAGACCATTAGTTACCATCTCTTCACCAAGTATTTTACCTCCCATCTTATCCCCACCAAATACCACATATGAGGCATTTTTATGCATGAAGTCATGGAGAAGAGAACAGTTTTCTGTCATATGCTTGGAACAACCACTGTTAACATACCACTTGTTGTCAGCTCTTGATGATTGTTCTTGTGCATATAGAGAAATCAATTTGAATTGACAACCCAACCCTTAATGATCATGGGTTTGCCAGCAATCTCTAAACTTGTAACTCCTTCAAGAATCAGTCTTGAAGTTATAATATTAATTTTAGTCTTAATTGATTCATTCTATGTTGTTTGGGTGAGGATGATTTTGTTGAAGATGAAGTTGTTAAATTTGGTTCTAGTTTCTCAATCTCTTCTTCATTCACGTTATCTTTGTTGCTTTGGTTTTGATAATGAACTTTGATTGTTGAAAGTTTCATCATCTTTTGATTTTTAATAAGGTACATGAGTTCCATTTTCAAAATTATCAAAGAAAGCATCATTAGCATTTGGCTCTTTTTCAGTCAAATTCACCTTTTTGTGAGGTGTTTTGGATTGCTTGAATGATGTTCTTTACTTCAAAGGTTGACCATCTGTAGATGTTTTCTCCTTTTATTTTTGCATTTGTTTTTGTTGCTGCTTCTTTGAGTTTGAATCTTTTTGACCATCACTGGATTTGTGAGTCTCATTCAGTCTTCTCAGATTGTGGCTTCATTGTGCTCTTTGTCTTGTTCTTCTTGTTCAAAAACATTCCTGTGTTGAATGGTTATTTTTGTTACAAATTGCATAATGTTTGTTGTAGTAGCAGTCAGAGGTCATGCGATTATTCATATTGCTAATAGAACAATAACTGTTGAAGTAACAGTCTTTAGTATTGTAACTTTTCGTATCACACCATATGTAATACATTTCTTCTGATTTTTTCTCAGAATCAATCATTTTTTTCTTCTTTTGCATATTTTGAGGCTTCAAATCTTTTTCCAATTTTTCAGTTCATTTATCCTTGCCTTTCCCTGACACACTATCAAAGGATTATTATTTACCATCTACTGATTTTTGCTCCTTATTTTTCATAGTTTTCTCGTTTTTTTTCTTGTTGATTGTTGCTTTTGCCTTACGCAGATATTCTACTGATTCAGTAGAATTGGTTTTCCACAGATCTGCTACTCAAAGATGTCTCTTCTTCCGGAGAAGTTTTGCAGACATTTTCTTCTTTCCCTTTTCTATGGAAGATATGTATACTTCCTCAGTAGATGTACACTTTTTAGTTACTTCAGTTGAAGGTTTTTGTTGTTGATAAAGTTGTTGAAGACCTTCATTTAGCTGAGCTATTCTCTTGCAAATAGTCTTCAACATGTTTCTTTATTGTGGAGGATATGACAACTTTGTTTCCTCCAAAATTTTGGGAATGATTGTTTTAATTGCAACATTCTTACCAATGTCCGGTTGATCATCATCATGATCTTCAGAATCATCCTAGTCATCACACTCATCAAAGTCAAATTCTAAATCATTTTGTTTAATTTTGTCTGATTTAGAAGACTCAGTTTCACTCACCTTCGATTCATTGTTATTAACTTGTTGTTTAGATTTTGTTTCAAACTTTTTGCATGGCATAAAATGAGTTGACAAGTTGTGTGTCATTGTTTCAGGTAAGGGTGTATATTATCATTATAATATAATTGGTGTAACATCATTATATCCCAACCCATACATGTTCTTTGAATTCAATAATTTCTCATATTGTTGAGATGAAAGTTAAAACTTTGAAGTTTCACTTCAGTTGATACATAAGCACCCATGGATTTAGTTAAGGAAGTGGTCAGATGCTCAACTTGTGCTTTTAAACTATAATTTTCTAAAACAAGTTTATCTAAATCATTTTGTAAAGATATAACTTTGATTTGATATAATTTTTGTTCTCTTACATGAGATTCATTAAAATCATCGTTTCTTTTACTTTATTAACCATTTCTTGACCATGGACTCTATATCTTTCAACTTCCCCAACACATGCTGATTAACACAGTTTATCTCTTACCTCTCCAACCATGGGTTGAACTTTGTTCTCCATGTGGGCCATTATAGCTTGATTCTCTTCCCAGACTTCATTCTCATACATGCTCCAGTCATAGGTTCCATCATGAAGTATGATCAACCCGCATTCTTTAGAATTACTAGGTCCTGCTGATGCATTTGTGGCTTGTGGGGATGAGTTGGTTAGATGTGGTTGTCTAAAAAATCTTTGAGATAATGATGGTTGATGAGATTGATGTTGATGAGACTGATGTTGCTACTTTTGTCTCAAGCATGATTTGATTCTTAATTACATTCTCTAGAGAAATTTCCATAGAGATTGCATTTGAAACATCTTACCTTTGACTTATCAACACCAATCTTGATGTTTTACTTGCCGCAGCTAAATTTTTATTTCTTCTTAGGTATTCTTTGGCTCTATAAGCAATCATTTCCACTTGCCATTTAAGATCCATCTCCTTTACTACATCTGGATGTAGTTCTTCCAAGTCTTGTTGGCGGATGTTAAAGTGCTTCAAAGTAAGCTTGAAAGCTTGAACTGAAAGCCACAAAGGTTGTCTTTTGTTATTCAGAGTCTGGAAACACAATGATGGGCTCTTTATGGTTATTTTTTGATGAAGACTTTGCTAATGATGTAGATGCATCTATTCTATTATCAATTCTTCCCTTTTTCTTTCCTGATTTACTTTGAGAAGATTTCTATGAAGGCTTTGCTGCATAAAAACTCACTTCTTCTTCATCATCACTTAAAGTACAAGAGTTGTCACTATCATTTTTAGAAATAAGACATTTCCAGCACTTTTTGTTTCTTTAAAGTTTTAGGGTGTGACATATGTTCACACACTCTTGTTTCTTGCTTTTTCATCCATTTCAAGAGCCTCCACTTTAGCTACCAATGTATCTAAACCAGTTGCTTTGAGTCTATAGTGTTCTTGAACATGGATACAGTTTGCTTCCAACTTTCAGGCAAAGCATGGAACATCTTTTTGTTTAATTCCTCATTTGTATACTTCAACTCCAAGATGTTCATCTCTGTTACAAGTTGCATAACCTATGGAGTTATTGAGTAATTTATTCACCCTCAATATGATGAAAAGTTTCATATTGTGAGCGAAGGGTGTCCTTCCTAATGCTTTTGATTTCAGCACTCCCTTCACAGAGTGTATGAAGTATCTTCCACAAGAAATTTGTTGTTTTATAATTCTCATACCTGATTATTTTTTCTTCAGGTAAAGCCATACTAAGCAAGTTGTATGCTTTAATATCAACTTTGACCTTCTTAACATCAGTAGGTGACAGATCTTTTGTACTTATGGGTTGATTATTGTCATTATAATCTAGCCCAAGAGTGGATGGAATATATGGACCTTCAGTTTTTGATACCCATAAGTTAGAATCAGTATAATTCACGTGATTCCTGAATTTAATTTTCCAAGATTTAAAATGCGCTTTTGTTTCCAACTTTGTAGGTTGGTATAATGATCCACCAAAGTTACTCATTTTTATTTAAAGTCTAAGATTTTAACTAAAACAAAGTTTCTTTTAAGTATGAACTAATTATTGACAAAACATAATTGATAACAACTAAGTGATTGTGGTCACAAATCAATCAATCATTTTAATAATAATTAATTATTAAATCAAGGATTTTGTTAATGTATTTCTTCAATTAATTTGAACAATTGATGAATATCAATCGATAACCCAGATCTACTATTCGATTAATGTGAATATTGATTTAAGTTAACCGGGCAATGAAACGGTACTCGCTAAAAGACAAATCACTGTTTTAATTGCTTTAAAAAATTCGATTCATAGCAAAACGATTTGCTCAAAAACAGTAGATCTAATGAGCAAAACTGATAAATGTAATGAAACAAGAAAATAATTAAACAATTCTAACACCAACAGATCACGATCTAAATGAATGAGGACTTGGCTCTGATACCACATGTGAATCCAAGGATCACAATCAGGAATTATCAGTGTTAGATTGGAATCAAGTTAATGATTGTGGAATTACCATCAACTGTTGTTTAATTGTTTAATAAATAAATATCAAACAGAATGAATGATGTCAACACAATAAATAAATGATCAAGATTTTATTCAAACATATTTCATTAAAAAAATTATATTGATTACAAATGAATAAACTATGAATGCTATGAACAATCAATGCTTCGAACGTGTTGATGTTTTGGGGTTTATTGATGTGATGGCTACTAGGGTTTGTATATGTTTGATTGTGTGAATTGATTTGATGTTTGGTGTTTGCCGGCTGGTCGCTCGTCTAATTGCCCCCTTGATGTGAAACCTAGGACCCATATTTATAGACATTTATGTTTTTGTTAAGGAAACACTGAATATCTTGGGATTTGAAATTATCTAGTTGACTTGTTGACCTGTAACACTTTTATTATTTAAATACAAGTGTTTGGACTCCCTAGTTGGATTGTCTTCCGCAGGTGGTTGCTCATTCATAAAAGTTTGCTCTTCCGCAGGAGTCTTCACTTCAAGTCTTTACTTGAAATTCTTCACTTGAACTCTAGAGCTAGATGTTCATCCGTAGAAGATCTTCGGATGGTGTCTTGTAAGAAAATATCTACGGAAAAATAAAATTGTTCATCCATAGATGTTTCTTACACTTAGTCAATTTGACAAATTGACTAAGAATAATATTGGTACGTGTAATCATACACATAAATCAACACACATATAGGTTAACCTATATACATAATGTGTACATCAAAATTGAATTATAATTATTCGTTACAAGTATTAATTAAAGTTTTAAGCCTCTACAAAATGATTTAGATCTATTGTTTGTAGACAAAGTCTTCCATTTCCTATAAGTGTAAAATCTTTTGAAACTAAGACCAATATCTTTTAAAGCCAAATTGAAGTCTTCCAAAGCTTCCAAGACAAAGTCTTCCGAAGCCAGATTTCTTTTGAAGACTTTTGAGTACATGCTTTATCTAATGTACCTTTTCCATAAAGTTGGACCACCTTTCAACTGCAACTTTGATAAGTCACCAACTTATAGAAGTTGGTGAAAAGGCCCATGCTTTTGGCAACTTTACATTAAGGTCTAGAGTCCTTTACTTTCTATTTTATGTACTGTTATCCAATTTGTAAAATATTAGGATGTGAGTTATGGCATATCATAGTCACTAGTCAAAAGAAAATCTACCTTTTCACTCTACATTGATTTTCTGGTTGTCTAGATCATGTATCCAGCTGGCGTTCAAAGTATGGTCGGTCGTAGGATGTAGTATAAAGTATCTCAGGTCTTTGTAACTTAGATAGATGCTTGTCCACTTGTAAAAGAACTTGAGAGCAATTACAACATTCTTGAAAACCATATACTTTTGTTGTTTTATCTCATATTTGCTTGTGTTCTAAGTATCAATATTGTGTGTTATCAGTTCTCTATTTGATGTTTTAAGTGTTCTAAAACAATCTATCCTCATAAAATACTTAACATCTCAAATAGCCAAATGCAAGATTGGTTTTGATACTCAACACAAGTATTTTCTTTTAAACTCGCTAACAAACACTCAAGAAGCAGAGTTTTTCTAGAGTTGATTATAATATACTAAGTGACACAAGAAAAGGACAAGAGAATAATTTCAAGATACTTGTATATATTATTCTCAACTCAAAGTTAACAAGACTCTTACAAGCTTACTACAAGAGTTATAATGAGTAACTATATATACTACTATCTACAGCCAGATATAGTTTTATACGTGCTAGAATCCTCTAACTAAAGCAGGTACTACAAAGCTATAGTTTAAGGTATCTTAGATAATGTCTTATCTATGATATGGTAGTCATGACATGTCCATGACTTACGTTTTGTCACCAACTAAAGTTAGTAATTTATACTAACATATAAAGGTGAATAGTGGAATAAAGTATGGTCAACTATATGGCCTTTTGGGAAAATGCTATGTAGTATCAGAGGTCTGTAGCAGAGTTTTAGAGACCATACTTATGTCCACTTGTTCATTAGCAGCATCTTCTGATGGTTAATTGGCTTCGGAAAAACAAATTCTTCCGAAGCCTTTTTTACTTCGGAAGCGGTTGCTTCTTACGTGGCTTGGATACTTCTGCTTCAAAAGTCATTGTCTTTGATTTCTTCTAAGTCTTTAACTTCGAAAGAGAAGACTTGTCTTCGAAAGTTGGAGCTTTTCCTTTGGAAGTTGATTTTGCACTTTGTCTTCAGAAGAACTCCATATCCTTCGAAAGTTCCATAATAGCTTCAGAAGTCCTTTATAAGTTGTACCAAAAATTTTCTAAGTGTTTAGTTTTGGTTACACCAGTCTTCTTCTTAATCCAACAAACTCCCCCTAGCCTAATGCTACCAAAACCTCACTTGTTCCTACTTCTCAAAACATTCAACACCAGGGAAAGCACATACTTATCTGTTTCTTTGTTCTTCCGGAGGTGGTGCTAAGAAGTTTATACAAATCATTCGTGGATAGGAGATCCAGTCTGTCACTTTGAATGATATGTACCCTCTGTTGAGTCCTTGTAAGAGAGTTAGTTGATGGGAGTTATAGTCATACTACCATCTAACTATTGACTCCAATTCAGGGCCTTCCACCATTTGTAGAAAGGCCTTGGCTTTGGTGGTTGACCTTTCCTTGTATTCCTTACCTCTCAGCTTGAACTTATCTTCAATCCTTGCTTTTGCAGTTACCTCAGAAAGATGAAGGCTGTTAAGATGATTTCTGATGTGAGCAGCTGTTTCGGAGTTGGAGGGATTGGAGAATAGTTTCTCTGCTAACTCACCAAAGTCGAATCTGCTAGAAAGTAGTAGAGAAGAGGCATTCAGCCTGTTGCTCTCTCCATTCTTTCTTTTGACAACAAAGTTGCGAGAGGATTCATCGAACCTCCATTGGATAATTTTCTTTCTGGGCATAAGGGGTTGACTAGGAACCTTGTCCCCTTCTTTGTATCCTGTAGAGTCACTAGCTTTCTTCTTATCTTCTTCTCTTCCTCATTCACGAGTCAGAGTTAAGGCCAAGGAGTTTAACAGTTTGGTCTAGTGTTCCTCTAGGCAGATCAAGGAATTGATCTCTTGTGAGGCAACATGAGGATCCATCAATGTAAGTCAGCTTGACAGAATCCTCCTCATAGGAAATGTCACTCAGGTTATGCATTTGTTGAGCTTCATCTTGATCTCCTTAAACTCCACTATGCAGAGATGTTTAGAAGGTTAAGGGGATGGTTTGGATGGTTGTTGGGTAGGTAAAGGTGTTTGGGTTCTGGGTAAGGTTTTAGGATGAGGGGTGATTAGTTAAGATGGTTGTGGTGATGAGATGGGTAAGGTGGTTGGTGTAGGTTCAAGGGTGTAAGGTTTAGAAATGGGTTTAGTTTTGATGGGGAAAAGAAATAGGGAAGGTTTAGGTTGAGGATGGGGTTGAGTTTGGTTTGTAGGTTGAGGTTGAGGTGTTAGTTTGAAGACTATCCCTGGTACCCTTCTATACATCTCTTTCCTCTTTCCCATATGAATGTTAGCCTTGATGTCGCGAAAAAGTCGCTGGAGTGTGTTTTCAAACATAAGTCCCACCTACCTACCCGAGAAGCCATTAGCCCGAAGATAATGCTTCATCCAGGCTTTCTCACCTATCTTCTTGGCAATAGTGACCCAGCTACTTCTTCTTTCTTTTTCTTCTCTCTCAACTTCTCTCTCACAGCTTTCTTTCTCTCTTTATCCAGTTGATCCTGGTCTTTGTTGAAGAGCCATTGGATCGTATCATTGTCGTATGGAGACAGTTCTTTAAGAGACAAAGCTGTAGAGGTTAGGAAATATATCCTTTTCCTCCTGAGCTACAGATCAGCTTCCCTCGTCTCTCTTTCTCTTTCCTCCTCTAAGGCCAACCTTCTTGCTTCCTCCTTTTGTTCAATCTGTAGCCTGGCTGTCATTTACTAGCTCTACTAACTCCTCTAGTGGTAGTAGGATTATGTTTTCACTAGCAGCTCCAAGATTGATGAGCCTGTCAATGATTTCCACCCTCTTTTTGTTGTTGACTGCCTCCTAGTTGGTTGCAGCTACTTGGAACTACCAACAACCAACTTCCCAGTTAGAAGTCTACCTTTTCTTTTGAGATTTTCAATCCTCTCCTCCTCCTGAAGCTCTTCCGCACTCATCTTCTTCTTTCGTTTATCATCTTCGGAAGTGCTTGACTTTGGTGGTTCTTAGATGGAGGGTTCAGACTGAGACATGGTGGATAGAGATTGTGACGTTGTCTGAGCTAGGGTCGGTTGAGAAAGTGCTCACTATTCACCTCAGATGCCAGCTCGAGAATTGCATTTGAGATGATTAGATCCTCAGACAAAGAGAACAATCCTTCCGCAGCTTCGATCTCAGCTTCGGAAGACTTTGCTTGTTCTTCTAAGGCTTTGACTTCAGCTACAGAAGTTTAAGGGAATGCACTATCTATCCTAACTATTTTAGTCGTTGGGCCATCGGTCCTCATTACCCATTCGAATTAAATCTCAGGTTCCATTTGGACCTTAGGTTAACCAACTTCTTCCATAGTGGTAGAAGGTGCACTTAACCTCTGAAGCTCTTCAGCTCCAAAGTACATGATAGTCGCATCAGGGCTAGGTTGATCTAGAGAAGATCTCAATAGAAACTTGGAAAAAAGCCTATAGAGATCTATGAGCATCCTTGGATCCATTTGTAGGACAACCTGGGAGAGCTCAGGAAAGATAGTTGCAATGGGAGCCGAATATCTGGAAGTTAAAGCTTGGCTTGGTGGTTCCTTAGTTGTTTGTCTCTGAACACTCTCCCCCTTTTTGGTAGCATCATCTTGAGAGCTAGGTGAGCTAGAGGAAGAGGTCAATGAGACCTGAATTGGTACATGCCTAGCAAATCTCTCAATCTGGTTCTCAGCTAGTTAATCCTTGAGACTTTCAATCTCAAGTTGCTAAGTGGCAGAGCTATGCTCTAAAGTCTTAACGTTTGATTCAAGAATTAAGACTTTAGAAAGTTGGTCCTAAATGAGGAGTTGTATAATATCCTCATCTTCTTCTGAAGAATCATAGGGAGATGAGGTAACATAACTTGTATGTTCACCCTTACCACCAGATGTGGTTTCTTGGCATCCTTGTTTCCCTTGCCTAAGGATGACTCTTTTAGAGTCATCAATAGGCACCGTTGTCATAATTCAGTCCCAGAGATATTACCACTGTTCTGACGATCCAATGAGTTTCCTTCAGTAGTAGCAGTTGAATCTACATGAATCCCCTCCATATCCGTGGGACACACCTCAGTTGGTTTTAACTGATGTGGGCTAGAAATAAAAGGTCCCTCTAGGCTCTGTTGATCGATGAGAGAGTTTTGTGGATCAACTTCATTACCATGAGAGACATAATCGACTCATCAATTAGGAATAAAAGGTCAGTAAAGGCTATAGAAGTTAAGCCTAGTGACCCAGGACTTGGTTAATGTCCAGTGGAATTGAGCCTTTGGTAGCCTAGGCTTGAGGCTCAGGGAATTGAGATTGAGGAGACTTAAATCCCATATTAAGGTTGAAGGAGAAGGATGGGGAGACCTCTGACTGAGTGGGAGCCCATGGTTCCACTCTAGTCTTTTTTGGTTGAATAGGAGGGACTTGCTCAATCAAAGTAGACTGAGCAAGGGTTCGTTTGCGTCTCTGATATGTGTTTGATGGGGTGAACAGGCAAAACAGGGGTATTGTTGGTGTGGGTTCATCACGTGTGGGGTGAATAGGGATGTCATCAGGAGCCATTGCTTAATCAAACCTGGAAAAAGGTCGGTGTGCCTTCTAGTGAAGTTGGTGCTCACTTTCTTCAAGATCTTGAAGATGGTTGGCCTCATTTGAGGGACATGCGGAGCAGCTGCATAGACAAGCTTACTTTGATCTAGCTTATAGTTGATTATGTGCTTAATAAACCTAGGATACATAAAGAATGTGTCCTTTTGCTGGTTTCCAGAAGA
Source organism: Flaveria trinervia (assembly GCA_025506515.1). Taxonomy (NCBI): domain Eukaryota; kingdom Viridiplantae; phylum Streptophyta; class Magnoliopsida; order Asterales; family Asteraceae; genus Flaveria; species Flaveria trinervia. The sequence goes on along the minus strand of CM046447.1, from coordinate 943,017 downwards.
TTGGTCAACACAAACCTTGAATAGTTGAAGCGGAGGCTCTTCACCAATCCATGTACTAGGCAGCCCAGTTCATAAGTGATTTGATCCAATCCCCCAGACTTGTTTGACAAACAGTGAAGAACAACATGAAGTAGGAACTTCCAGTTCTAAGAAAAATTGAACTTATAAACTGTAGACCTATTCATATATCCACTGTAGCCCATTCGAATATAGGTGTCGTCAAGGTTTGATTTGGGGAACTCAATAGGAGCACCTTCATCATGAAGCTCTAGATGCTCCCGGATGACCTGTTCAGTAATGACCAACTCTTGGCTTGAAATGTTGGTTTGGATAACCATAGCCCCATTGAGGAGTACTACCTGATTGTTCCTCCAGAAATCTTCCATATGGTTCAAGTAAATGGTAGAATTTACTGTCAGAGCAGTGAAGTAGGGAGATTGGGTAAGAAATGAGATGATAATAGAGAAATTAGCATCTTTGGAAGAATCAAGGAATACGACCTGGTTGTGTTGAGGGTTGAGTGCCATTGTGAGAAAGGAGATGATGAAACGGGTTTGAGCAGGGTGAATTTGAGTGAAGGAGGCTTTGGACAGTAAACTGGTAAGAAGATTAAAGTGACAAGTCAGAATTATTTAAATGAGTGAAATGGCGGTGTTGGGTGGATAAGGTGAAAAGATGGTTTAGGGTTAGATGTGACAGTGGCGGCAAGGTAAAAAACCATTCAAAAGATTCTGACATCATTAATAAAATCTTTTCTTTTTACTATGTGGGGCCTAAAGGTTTCTGTTACAGAGAGAAGTCTTCTTCCGAAGGTAAAAGGATTTCCGAAGGTTTTTCTCTTCCGAAGCCAAAACTTATTTCCGAAGGTAAATGCATTTACTTCCGAGAATAAGAGTTTCTTCCAAAAGAATAAGTTTTCAATCTTCGGAAGCTTTGAAGATAAGCTTCCAAGACTAAAAACTCTTTGGAAGATAAAACTTGAATTGAGATAATTGCCATCAGAAGATGATGAGAAGTTGTTTTGAGGGTAATTTTCTCTTCGGAAATACTCACACTTAATCAAATATGAAGAAAACTTTTTGTAACAGGGCTTAGATTGCACTTGGCGAAAGGCAAGACGCATGTTAAAAAGTTATTCAAATAAGACATATTAGTCAATGTTTATCATCCCAATAGCCGTAATGAAGTTGAATAAATAAGCATATTGTTCATCAAAGTTTTGGTGATCAAATAAGTATATTGTTCATCTGAGTCAACTTTGACTAATTTAATCAAGTTTTTCTCATTAATATCTCTAATGAAATGGTACCTGATATCAATGTGCTTTGTCTTGGATTGCATCAAAAGATTTTTAGTGATGGAAATAGCACTGTTGTTGTCAATGTGGATAGGAGTGCTCATGAAGATGAATCTATAGTCTAGCATCTGGTTTTGAATCCACAACAGCTAAGCACAGTAACTTGCAGCAGTAATGTGTTCAGCTTCAGTACTAGATGTAGAGACACATGATTGCTTTTTGCATTGCCATGAGATGATCCTTCAACTAAGAAATTAACATCCTCCTAATATGGATTTCTTGTTAATGTTACAACCATCATAGTCACTATCTGAGTAGCCATAGAGATTGAAGTTGGAGTTTCTAGGATACCAGTGACCAAGCTTTGGTGCTCCTTTGAGGTATCTAAGAATTCTCTTGGCTGCAACTAGGTGAGACACCTTTGGAGCAGCCTAATATCTTACAAAAATGCAAGTAGCAAACATGATATCAGTTCTACTTGTTGTCAGATACATCAAAGAACCGATTATTTCCCTATACTGATGTTGATTAGTATCATCCCCTTTAGAGTTAGGACAAAGGTCATGGTTTCTGGGTATGGGTGTCTTGGCTGGCTTACAATCTTTCATATCAAATCTTTCTAAGATATCAGAGACATACTTAGATTGATTGATAAACAATGCTTCATTCATCTTCTTCACCTTAATTCCAAGGAAAAAGTCCATTTTTTCATAGAACTCATCTCAAAGTTCTTTTTCATGATGCTCTCGAAGTCTTTACACATTTGGTCATTAGAAGAACCAAATATGATATATAGACCTGAACAAGCAAAATGTCTATGGTTCCTCTAGTGTACATTCTTCTGGAGAAATAGAGACAGAGTCTCATACCATAGCCTAGGTGCGTGGTGCAGCGCATAAAGAGTTCATCCAATTTACACACATAGTTGGGAGGCTATGGTCTTCAAATCCTGGAGGTTGGCACACATAGACCTCCATATCTATATTTCCATATAAAAATGCACACAGTTGACATCAAGTTGATAGACAGTAAAGTTCTTGGATGCAGCATAAGAAAGGAAGATTCTAACTGCCTCAAGTCTTGCAACAGGTGCAAAGACATCAATATAATCAATTCCTTCCTCTTGGGTGTATCATTGAACAACAAGTATAGCTTTGTTCTTGATGATCAAGCCTCTATCATCTCTCTTGTTTCTGAAAACCCATTTACTGCCTATAGGTACTGACCAGATGCTAGTGGGCAAAGGTTCTAAACCTTTTGTCCTTTGAATTGAAGCAACTCTTCTTGGATTGACTCAACCCAGCTACTATCCTTTAAGGTTTCTTCTATTTTCTTTGGCTCCATCTGAGACAAGAAGCATGAGTACAAGCAGACATTCCCATGATGAGTTTGTCCCCTTATTCTCACACCATCAGAGACTTTTCCTATGATGTTCTCAAAAGGATGAGTGTTAGGAATCCTTAGTCTAGGAATCACTTCCAGTTACAAAGATAGATCCAAGTTGGACATATTTTGCTCAGGAACATGAACACTTAGCTAGTTGTTGTTTCAATGTCATTCCATGAGGACTGATTGAATGAAAGAGAAACATCATCAGCATCAGTTGACTGAGAAGTAGTATTAACAGGTGCATGCTCCTTCAGAATACTACTTCCATTAGTTTGGTGTTGTACGTTTTCAGCTGATGACTCATTAGACTTACTTTGCTGATACTTGTTGAAGCTCCACTGGTTCAAGAAATGGTCATGCTATCAGATCTACCAATGATAGGAGCTTGGGGTTTAGAGATTCTTGGATAACTTGGAAGAAGTTTGGGTAACTCAAATAGCTGGTCTTCATCAAAAGCACTTTGAGTACCTATTCCAGCCGAAACATTCTCACAAGATGGTTTAGAATAGTTTGGAAATAATAATAAGTCAAAATATGATCAGGGCCATTCCCCTAACACAAGGAGTGTGCTCATTAACAAAAATGTTGGATGATTCCTCAAATTGTTGATTTTTGATGTTGTAGACTTTATAAGCAATAGAAGTGGAAGAATATCCAACAAAGATAGCATCATCTGACTTCTCAGCAAATTTTGCCAAGTTGTCCTTTGTGTTAACTATGGTACACCTCCTTCCAAAGGACCTTAGAAAGCCAATGAATGGTGGCCTCTTGTTCCATAGCTCATAAGGGGTCTTTCCATGTGACTTAACAATGAGGACCCTGTTCTGCCATAGCATGTAGTGCCGACTGCCTCTACCCAGAATGTTAAAGGCAACTTTAAATCAGGTAACATGGTCCTAGCACCTCAATCAATGTCTTGTTCCTCTTCTCAGCAACACCATTTAGTTGAGAAGTTCTAGGAGCAGGGTATTGTCTGGTAATCCCTTTTGAGTTAAAAAATGAGTCAAGAATTTGATTCTTAAACTTAATCCTTGATCACTCCTAGTTATCTTACCTTGTGATCAATTTGATTTTCAATTTTAAGAATAAAGACTTTAAAGTTTTAGTAGTTTCATCTTTAATTCTTAAAAAAATATCCATGTCAATCCTGTAAAATCATCAACTATCACAAGGCAATATGATTTCCTTCCAATGCTCATTATACTTGTCGCACCAAATAAATCCATGTGCAGTAAGTGTAATGGGGTGGTGATAGAGTTAACCTCTTTGGATTTGTGAGAGACTCTATGTTGCTTTCCTTTCAGGCAAGCCACACAGTTATCTCTACTAAAAAATTCCTTTTTGGCACGCCATGTACCAAGTTATTTTTAACCAATTGTTCATGGTTTAAAAAATTATATGCCACATACGTTTATGGCATAAGGCATACTTATCACCATTAGCTTTGGAAAGAAAGCATGATACTTCACCCAATGGGGTAGCAATGTTCATATCTAACTTGTACATATCCCCTTTCTTAGGAGATCTAAGAAGCACCAATTCCTAAGAAATTCTCATCCCAGGTTTAAGGATGATGCACTCATGTTCTATGAAAAGCATTTGATGCTTTTGATCACAGAATTAAGAAACACTTAGGAGATTGTGTTCAAGCTGCTTCATAAGTTAACTTTTTCGACTCTTAACAGACATTGGATACACTTCCTCTGCCTGAAATGTGTCCTTCGGTCCCACCTCCAATTGAACAGAACCTCCATCAAAATTTTGAAATTCTTGAAGTAGAGATTTGTTCCCATTTAGGGGCCTGGAGCATCCCTGTTCCACTATCCAGATATGTTGTTCTTGTCCTGTTAATGTCCTTGCACATAAGGTGAAAAGTTAGTTTTGATTGGAAACCCAAGCTTGGCTGGTCTTGTGTTTTTCCATTTATGAAGACATAATTGAACAAAAATGAATAGTAAAGGGTTCATTGATGTCTTTGAAAACGAAGGTGTGGCTACAGCATCTTGTCTGATCTTCCACTTCATCCTATAGTTGGTTAGTTCAGATGATCTTGTTGAAGCTTGAGCAGCATGACCTTCTTCCAAAGCTTCTTTGTTTTCGAAAGAAGAGTTCACTACTTTCTTTTAGGAAGTAACCTTCTTCTTGGAGGGTTTTGAGGAAGCTCTTTTGTTCTTTTGAGCCTTCCTTGGCTTAACTTCCGAAGCCACTTTCCCTTCGGAAGAATGAGTTTCTTCTGAAAGCAACTTAGCTTCGGAAACCAACTTTCCTTTTCTCAACACTTGAACCATGTGATAAGGTCCAAATGTGAATCCTTCCTTTGTTACTTCCTTTTTAACATTAATTGCATCATGTGTGCTTGCTGGATTGCAAAACAATCTTTAGCAAGAGGTTTTGCACAACACACATTATGCATATAATGTTAATCTTTGGGATTTTGATGGCTAAGGTTTCTTCATCTTCTTATCTTCCTCTGCAGCCTTCCCCTTTGACTTCGAATCCTTTGGCAAGATAAAAGTGCTGGTATTACACTCCTTTCCTTAATCAAAAGTGCCTACCACCTAGACTGCAACTAAAATGAAAATTCCCTTTTACTTTGGGTCAATCTTCAACTTAGATTCAGCTACTTTTTTAGTAGTTTTCTTGCTGCCTTTGCCCGGTTTCTTCGAGCTTTGGTGGATAGGGGTGGATCATCACAAGTAGAAATGGGTTGATTTCCTTGTTCATTCCCTGTGGTGGTCTCCACTATTGCATCATTCTTCAATTCAAATGAAGATGGGATAGCAGATGGTACCTCTTGCCCTCCGTACCACACCTTGGTTTTCTTCAAGACTCATAAGAATATGGTGAAGTAATCTCATTGGTCCCCAACCCTCCTTTGTTTTGATAACAAATTTTTGAGTGCGAGGATGATGCAATAATGGCTTGGAAGTTTTCTTAGAAATAGCATGCTTCCTAGCTGGAGCCTCAGCTATTACTAGCTTGGCTTGAGCCTTAGTTAACTTGGATATTAAATCCTTCATTTGAGTCCTGTAATTAGTGTGCTCATGTTCTAACTCCTCAATTTTATGTTGATAGTTAGATTCAGCTCTTTTAAAATAGCTTTTAAGATGTTCAAGGACTCAATATCGGATTTTATTTCCATGTAGTCCAGATACATTATAACCTTGGCAATACATCCTAGAGTACAAAGATGATCATATACCTTAGAGTTGTCTATTCCAGCCATAAGTGCCTGTACAGCGGTGACATCTTGGACCATAAAGCTCCAATCAACTTCTTGTGCCATAGTAGCAATTTCAGTTGATTTTCTAGTAGCTTTTGGTGTGGAAGGATGTGAGGAGGCATGAGGAGGTCTCGGGTTTGATTTGGGAGCTTTGCATTTCCTTGCAAAATGACACAGCTGGTTACTGTTGTAACACTTGGCTTTTTCTTTGTCAAATCCAAACTTGCTGCTTGTTAGGTTCTGAGGGAACTGCCTTCCTGTCCTCTTAAATAACTTCTTTGCCCTGTAGGTTAGCGGACACATTTTTTGGACTATATCCATTTACTCCACCTCATCTGGGCTGAAACACTCTAGATCTTCAAAACAGAACTAAAAATCATTAGAATGTCCACTCCCTGAGACAAAAGCATATGTATCCTGAAAGGGACTAGGCTGAGCTTGTTGAGAATTTGGGGTCTCAAGGAATGTTATGTAAGGCCCAAAAAAGGTGGATGGTTGTTGTGAGTACGGCATGTACTGCTGAGGTTGAGGGGGTCTTGAGCCTTTAGCAACCATGAGAGCGTTGCTTGCGGAAAGGCTTGAAGATTCGCTTCCTTGATGGCCACTCTTGTTTTCCATCTCTACACGGTATCCATCATGAATAACATATAGCTCAGTCATTATGAGAGTGTTTATGTTCTCAGTCCTCTTGATGGAGACACAGTAGAACATCCACTTTCTGGAAGTGCACTCATGAATTTCTTTGAGAGGTCTCTCAATTTAGGAGCTATTCCCATAGACTGAAAGGAAGAGATAAGATCCATGTACTTGAACTATTGTTGGTGCAAGGTCTCTCCAGCAATATGAGTGGAATTCTAAAATTGCTGCTTCAGGGAATCTTTCTTTGAATCATTGGAATTGGAGTACATTAGGGTTAAGGCATCAAATAGTCCCTTAGCAGTTGTGCAATTTTCAAACCCCACCATAATGGATTTGGGAATTGTTGTCATGAGGACTATCATTGCATTTTCATCAATGTCTATCTGTTTGAGGTCTTCTTCAGAGTAGTCGTCCATTATCTTCTCTATCATGGCACCACCACCAAGAGGTGAACCCACTTTTGTCTTATAGGGACCATGGGCAATGGATCTCCACATGCGGCTATCTTGATATCTGATGAACCCTTCTACATCTGCTCTATTGTCTTAAGTTCTCTGGTGTGATGATGGGTGCCTTAGACATCGTCCCCATTTCACATTCAGATTTCTGGTTCTAGGGCATGTTTTGAGTGTAATAAACGATTAAGTAAACAAGAGGTTGATTAGAATAGTTAGATCACACAATTAAGAGCCTAAGAAGCTCTGATACCAAATGCAGGATTGGTTTTGATACTCAACACAAGTATTTTCTTTTAAACTCACTATAAACACTCAAGAAGTAGAGTTCTTCTAGGATTTGATTATAATATACTAAGTAACACAAGAAAATCACAAGAGAATAATTTCAAGATACTTGTATGTATTATTTCTCAACTCAAAGTTAACAAGACTCTTACAAGCTTACTACAAGAGTTACAATGAGAAACTATATATACTACTATCTACAACCGGATATACTTTGATACCAGTTGGAATCCTCTAACTAAAGAAGATACTACAAAGCTATAGTTTAAGGTATCTTAGATAATGCCTTATCTAAGATATGGTAGTCGTGACATGTCCATGACTTACCTTATGTCACCAACTAAAGTTGGTAACTAGTACTAACATATAAAGGTGAACAGTGGAATAAAGTATGGTCAAATACATGGCCTTTTGGGAAAATGCCATGTAGTATCAGAGGTCTACAACGGAGTGTCAGAGACCATACTTATGTCCACTAGTTCATTAGTGAAAGATTTGATCTGCCCAAGATACATATTAAATTGATGTGGCTAGTGTGATATGATCCAAGTCGGGTCATACCCAATAACAAGCCAAACAAACACCGATAAATATTTATTCGTTGATAAGATCATACAATTAAATATTAGCACCAATTTAGAAACCGGCTTTTCTAAATCATTGCTTTTGTAAATGAACAAGATTATATATTTATATATATAATTTATTCATATGGGATTATTTGTTTCATTGCTTAAATGGTTAAACAATGACATATAATAGTGTGTGAGTTCTATAAAATTAAATAGTTTAATTTTATAAAAGGGTAGAATGCAAGTATATTTTTTTTTATAATTTGAATTAAGAGGGAAAGACAAGGGAGCCTAATTTTCGGCCACCCCTTGAGTCTGGGATTCCCTTTTTGTTGTCCAAGACATGCAATTAACTACACACTTCACTCTTGCATTTTTCACTCTCTCACACACACATAACAACAAAAGAGAAAAATCCTCTCTACCTTCTCTCTAGAAAACGGTTTTTAGTAAGAAAGGGGCTGATTTCAGCCTTTAATCTTAGTGTTCTTGGCTGGAAATCACGAGTTCAAGAGGGTTCTTGAAGGTGGTGTTGCATAACCTAGCAAAGAAGGTGTTTGAAGAAGCTTGGGGTACAACCTCTTGAGGACTTCTAGCTTGAAGTTTCAGCTTACATTCATCTCCTTTCATCTCATATAATTCGTTTTGGAGAAGCTACAAAGGTTGTAGTTTTATATCTTATGCTTTATCTTACTATATGCATTGTGTATAAAGATCCATGGGTTGGGGTTCTTTGTTAAATGGTTTAACAACTATCTTCTTAACATGTTTTAAAATATAATATCCGCTGCGTTTTTCATATAATCTATGATATATGAGCTTTGATAAACATGTTGGAACCCCTTACAATGGCATCAAGAGCCACTTATACATATGCATACTATATTACTTCACTAGTTCACGGTTTTTGGGTGCTTAACACTCAAATCCGTGAGTTAGTGGGCTGTTTTGTGCCCCCCTTTTTGATGTTTTAAAGATCTTACTTTATGCATATAATGATCTTTAAAAATCTAGATCATAAGATGTTTATTAGTTTGGACTAAACCCATGTGTTCTTCGTTAATGTTGGCCAAGAAAATGGGTTAAAAAGGGGCTGCCAAAACCGTGTCTTATGATATGTTTTAATATGTTGTTTGTTGTTTATGCATAACAAAGCCTTGACCATATTGATTGATTGTTTGATTGGTTGTTTAGTTATATTCATTTGGGCATGTAATGTTTTATTTTGGGTTTCAAGTTTTGTTTTGTAATCTATCATTCATATGATTTGTAATAAATAGATTAGGAGTTTTTCTTTACTAGAAACATGTATTAGGATACATAATTTTGTAAAGGATGCTCAGATCAAGACTTGAAGAAAAGATAAGACAAAGAGGATGCTTGAAGATGTGGATTCAAGTGGGAGTCCCTTTGATCAACCATGTGTCATGATTCTTAACCCTTAGGACAAGACCATTTGACACACTTGTTTTGGCTAAACAAGTGTGCTCAACTTAGTATGCTTTGTTATGCATATATGAATGTTTTGTTTGTTTGGTTGATTGCATATGATGATGTTTGTTTTGATTATTTGGATGTGATTAACAAACCGTCTACTAAAACAAACTATAAACAAGAAAATGGTTCTCAAATCATTAAGCAAAATAGAATGGTTCTATAAAAGGAATTAATGGTTTGTAAAATAAAATGAGTTTTATTTAAAAATCGATAGAGTACCATATGGTTGAATGCATACAATCATATGATACATAGACTTTTCTAAAACTAGAATTGTATCATTTTAAATCCCTTTTGAAAACAAGTTAAGCACCATCCTTTTACACAACACTTAGGTTACTTGCAAACTCTTAGTGGGATAAAGGTCACCTAACCACTTTGAGGGAACTTGTGACTTGAGGTGAGAATACCATGTTTGTGGGAAAAGGTCACCTAACCACTCATGTATTAAACTCACACGTGTGTGTAAGTAGGACGACTGATTTATAAAATATATTGAATGGATCACCTAAAATGTGTTTTATAAAAGGTCTTGATGGGGTAAACATGCTGTTATAAACAAAAGATGTTCAAACGATCCCATACCACTAGAAGTTGCAATAGGTTGCAATTGTCATTTATGACTACCTTGTTTATTTAAATAATGGGATAAAGGTCACCTAACCAATATTTAAATATAACGTTGGATTCTAAAATTTTATTTATTAATAAGTCTATGAGACATAAAGGGTGTTAATAAATAAAATATAATTGTTGGACCAAAAGAACCAATGAGCCAAGATCAGAAAACCTCTAAGTCCCACATGGTATCACAACAACTGCTGAAAGCCTCATCAGTAGTTTGACAAGTGCTGAAGACTTCAATAGCTGAAGATCAAGTGCTGAAGACCTTAACAGCTGAAGAACCAAAGTGCTGAAGTACAACAGCTGAAGAACACAAGTGATGAAGCTGAAAGACCAAAGTACTGAAGTACAACAGCTGAAGAGTTCACAAGTGCTGAAGATCAACAACTGATGTACAAAGTCTGAAGACAAAGACTGAAGACATCAGCTGATGATATCTACTGAAGTCATCAGCTGATGAAACACCTGAAGGTCAAAGTCTGAAGATCAAGTACTGAAGCCTCAGTAGTTTGTCAAACTGCTGAAGAGTACTTCTTCAGTAGTTGTGATATCAGTAGTTTTATTTTTTTTCTATGTTTCAGTAGTTTTGTAAAACGACTGAAGAGCTTGTTCTTCAGTCGTTGTAGTTTCAGTAGTTTTATATTTGTACTTAACATGCTGATATGTTCTCAGTAGTTGTGAACATTTCAGTAGTTTGTTAAGAATTAGTTATTTTTGTATTGGATCTGCCAGTTGTCACTTTCCGTGATAACAGCAGTGATGTTGCACTCTATATAAGGAGTGACAACCTATTGTAATCGGGAGGAATGTGTGAATGAATGGAATGAATTGATTGATTAGAAATATTCTACATCTATAAACATTCCTAGAAATCAGAAATATATAATATTCTCTCCTATAACCGTATGCGATCTTAATGCTTACAAGTATCAATTGCTTGCACAATTTGTCTAATTCTAGTTTGTATTCCGCTGCTTTGTATCTAATACAAAAACTTGTGATCACTGATCCTGTCAAATGGTATCAGAGCGGGTAATCATTGATCGATCTAACAATTGATCATTGAAACTGCTATTCAAGATCAAGTTTGATTGAATTAGCTTTATTTTTGAAAGAAACGGTTATAGAGATTGAATTTTCTGTATTTCTGCTCATTCATCCTGAGATCTTTTCTTGGTTCTCATTGAGTTTGTTGTGGTCTGTCTAAAACTTTTTAAAACTTGAACTAAACTGTTTTTGAACTGAAAATGACCACTCCCTCCAATGATCCTCACAATACTGGTTCCTCAACCAAGCCTCCTATGCTGGTTAGGAATGAGTATAACATATGGCAAAGACGTATGCTCCATCACCTGTCTGTTAACAGCGCAGGGTGTTGGACATCAGTGGTACATGGTCCACACAAGCCTATGGTGAAAACCCGGAAACCAATCAAATGGTTCCGAAGAGGAGGAGCAATACTCAGATGAGGATAAGAAGTTGCTTGAGATTGATGCAAAAGCCCATGGAATTCTGGCCATGGCATTGCCCAATGAAATCTATTCTGGGCTAATGCATCATGAAACTGCCCATGACCTCTGGATTGCTTTGAAAGAACAATTTGGAGGAACAGATGAGGTCTTGGCAAATAATAGAGAAATTCTTGCCCAACAATATGAGACATTCTCTCATAGAAGGGTGAGACACTGACTCAACAATATGAGCGGTTTTCTTGTTTGATCTCTGAACTAAAAATGGTCAAACTTGAATACACCAATATTCAGATGAATAACAGATTTCTCAGATCACTGCCTGAGAGATGGGACACATAGACTATTGTCCTACGCTCCAGTGCAAGTTTGGACAAACTATCTCTCACCCAACTCCATGGGAAATTCTCACTTTTGAGAGAGAGATAGAACAGAAGAGAAAGCTGTCTTCATCTGGGAAGCTCACTGAAGACTTTATACAAGGCAACACTGCCTTGGTGGGTCATGAGTCAGAATATGCTTCATCTGAATGCCAGTATGATGAGCATATTAATTTCTCTTCAAGCACTTCTGATTCTGCATTTGTAAGTGTTGATGGTCAGTTTACTGGGTGTAATAATGACAATCTATGTTTCATTATGGATGATCTCAAGGGGATTGCTGATGATGACTTAGAAGAGATGGATATTTTGAGCCAAATGGCCTTGATAAATATCAGATCTCAGAAGTTCTACAAAAGAACTGGAAGAAAATTCCCAGGACTCTCTGGCAAAACCAAGTTGGTTTTGACAAGAGCAAGTTGAGGTGTCACAAATGCCAACGGCTTGGACACTTTGCAAGAGAGTGTAGATCAACTGGATCTAACTCTACTGCACCCTTGTGACTTTTCCTGGCAATAGTCAACAACACAGAGGGCAACATCCTGTCACCTCTAGTCAATCCTCAACAACAATCTCGGCATATTTTGTTCCTCAGGGTCAAATGCCATATCAGTACCCTGTTATTACATGCCACAGTCAAATCAAGTTCAAGTTCCTATGACACACACAACCTCATGCATTACCAGAACCTCAGCCTTCCCTATCTCATCAACAACCTCAATCTCAACAACACAGCTTCTTCACCCCAGGAGTTGTTGACTGGAGCAGTTTACCAGATGACTTGTCTGGTCATGATCAACTGTTCTCAGGTGCTGGTCAACATGGTGGTGACAGTCCTTTGGGAATCTAGCTCTTATGGCTTTGGAGTCTGCTGATACTTCATTTTCCAATGCCTCTACACCTCAGGTATCACAGGTATCCTCTGAGGCAAAAGCCAAATTATGTTCTGAACCATGCATAGCAGCATTTGCTTCCATTAGAGAAGCAAATGTAGCTTTAATTAATAAGAACATTGAGCTAGAACAAATAATTTCCAAAAACAAAGCTGAGTTGAGTTTGTGCTCAAAGAAAAAAATGATGAGGTTTATAAACTGAATTGCCTAATAATTGATGAGAAGGTACTTCTAGAGAAGTACAAAGATCTCAAAGAAACCCTTGCAGTTACCCAGGTCGAGTGTGATAGATGGGTACAATCATGCAAAGGTTTTGAAATGCTTCTTAGTAAGCAATCTGCTTCAAATGTGAAGTTTGGAATTGGCTACAATCAACTGCTCCACCTACAGATTTTACCCCAAGAGCAGAGGTAGTAGAATCTGATGGTGAGAGTGATAACCAATCCATCACATCATGTGATCTACCTTCTGATACAGCACAATCAGAAGTAGCAGTCAGCATCAAGCCCTCTTTGAACCTATCAGCTGATGTTGATGGTCCAAATGCTGACATTCACATGATCAATAGGTGATCAACTCAGGAGTTAATCCTGAAGGTCCTGAAAGGACTGGAGAGCAGGATTTAACACCTGAAGTTCAAACTTCAACTGCTGTCAGTACTGAAGAGAAGAAAACTGGTAGTAGAAAGAGTTTGAAGACTACTAAAGAGGTAGTCAAGAAAGCAACCAATGCTTCCAAAGCATTGAAGAACAAGTCTTCTGTTGCTTCACCATCTTTAGTTGATGATCAACCTAAGATGAAGAAGAAACCATGTGAAGTATGTGGTTTGTTCAATCATCTTACAGATGATTGTTGGTACAAAAGAGGTTCCAAACTCAAACAAAAGAAGAAATTAATGAGAAAATGGTAAAAATGAAAAATGAGTTTGAGACCACATTTGTATCAGCAACATCAAATCCTGTAACCCTTAAGTCTTAAAGAAATCCAAAAAGGAAGGGTTAAACAGGTGACAGCTGAGGGTGCTCAAAAGAAGAAGGTGCAACATAGGACCTTATCTAACTCCACTAGCAATGTGTCTGATGAGCTGAAAGCTTTATCACAAAATCAGACACAGCTGGTGATGATGGTACAACATCTGTGGGGTAGAGTCAACCAACTAGATTCTCCTATGTTGAAACCACAGAAAAGGAGGTCTAAGCCAAAGGACTCCTCTTCTACACCATCTTCTTCTTCTCAGGCTGTTGTTACAAATAAACATGTTAGTTTACCATCTATGATGGACCAGGCCAAAACCAAAAAGGTTTGGGTCTCTAAAACTAACTGATTGTTTATTATTGCAGGGTTCTTCAACATGCCAAAGTAGCATCTGGTATGTAGACAGTGGGGGATCTATGCACATGACTGGGAACATCTCTCTTCTTCATGACTACTCTCAAGGAAAGAAGGGATTGTCTCTTTGGCAATGATGCTAGGGGTTATCATCGGATCGGTAAGGGCTTTGTCTCCAATGGAGAAATCAAATTTGATGATGTTAATCATGTGGAAAATCTCAAGTACCACTCTTGAGTGTCAGTCAAATGTGTGATAAAGGCCATGTTGCCCTTTTCACACAAGTCAAAACTGTAGGATTCTGTCATCCAAAGTTTGCACTTGATTGACAAGGTGTTGGATGATCACACTCTCCTGAAAGCCACAGGACAGGAAGAGTGTATGCCTTAGATCTCTCTAAGAAGATAGATCTCAAAGGCAATCCTTGCCTATTTTCCAAAGCCTCTTCTCAAGAATCTAAAGGCACAGGAGGCTTGGTCATGTTAATCTCAAAAACATGAATCAGCTTAGCCACAATAGTTTAGTCAGAGGCTTACCAATAAAGGAGTTCCACTGTGATGAAACCTGCACTGCTGTTTAAAAGGAAAACAGCACAAAGTCTCATTCCCTCCTATTGAAGTGTCCAAGTCCACTGCCTGCTTGCAATTACTGCATATGGATCTATTTGGTCCTGTGAGAGTAATGAGCATGGCAAAGAAGAAATACTGTCTGGTAATTGTGGATGATTACTCCAGATTGTATGGACTTTCTTTCTACATTCAAAGGATGAGGCTACTCAGAAGATTATCCACTTTGTGCTGTACATTGAGAAGCAGTATTCCCTTCCAGTCAAGTGTATAGGAGTGATAATGGAACTGAGTTCAGAAATCATACACTTGATGACTTCTATCTTTCAAAGGGAATCAAAGGCAGTTCAGCATTCCAAGGACTCCAGAACAAAATGGAGTAGTGGAGAGAAAGAACAGGACCTCATTGAAGCTGCAAGGTCCATGCTGGCTGACTCAGGTTTGCCATTGACCTTTTGGGCCGAAGCTGTCAACACAACTTGTTATGTGCAAAATAGAGTTTTAGTAAATCAGAGGTTGATGAAGACTCCATATGAAGTTCCATCATTTGGCTCCTTGATTTCATTTTTCAAAGCATTTGGGTGTCCCTGTTTTATTCTCAACACAAAGGATCAACTCCACAAATTTGATCCTAAGGTGGATGCAGGATACTTTGTTGGTTATTCATCTACTTGCAAGGCATACAGAGTCTTCAACCAGAACAAAGATGGTTGAAGAAACTCTACATGTTAAGTTTAATGAATCTCCAAAGGACAAGATTCCACAAAGTCCTGTGGAGTTATTTGATTTGGACATACTGCAATATGTTCCTTATCAAACTCTGCTGTTGCTCCTGTCAACAGTTCACCACCTGGTGGTACTGCTGATGATGATGATGATTGCAGTACTCACCTCTTCAGGTTTAGTGATCAGCTGCCTGACTCAGCTAGACCTGATGTTCCTGTAGCGCCAGTAGCACCATCCACAACAAATGCTGATGAGATTTCTTCGAATTCAACTTCCTTTGAATTACCATCCATGTTGGTTTCAAGGAAATGATACACAATCACCATTGTTGCTGCTGAACCGGCTACAAACACTTGCACAGATCTCATTGTGTATCAAGATCTGAAGAATCACCCTATGTCTCAAATCATTGGTGATATCACTGCTGGAGTATCAACAAGAAGTCAATTGTCAAATTTCTGCTTCTATGCTCTCTTCATCAGTCAGCAAGAGCCAAAGAATTATCACATTGCTTTAAAGGACAATGGATGGGTTGATGCCATGCAGCTTGAGCTTCTTCAGTTCAAGAAACAGCAAGTGTGGGAACTGGTTCCTCTACCTCCAGGTAAGTGTGCAATAGGCACTAAATGGGTGTTTAGGAACAAAACTGATGAAAATGGGCTTATTGTTAAGAACAAGGACAGACTGGTGTTCAGGGGTTTGCACAAGAAGAAGGTATTGATTATGATGAAACTTTGCCCCTGTAGCCAGACTGGAAGCAATTCGATTGTTTTTAGCTTATGCTGCTTATCAAAACCTTAAAGTCTTTCAAATGGATGTCAAAAGTGCATTTTTGTATGGAAAAGTTAAAGAAGAGGTTTATGTATGTCAACCTCCAGGCTTTGAGGACAATAAACATCCTAATTGGGGTATACGCTTGATAAAGCTCTTTATGGGTTAAAACAAGCTCCCAGAGCCTGGTATGAGACATTATCAAACTTTCTTCTGGAAAACAATTTCACTAGAGGCTCCATAGACAAGACTTTATTCATTAAGAAAGCTGGGCAGCATAATCTACTTGTTCAAATTTATGTAGATGATATCATTTTTGCATCCTCTGATCCAAAGTTGTGTGATGCCTTTACAAAGTTGATGCAACAGAAGTTTGAAATGAGTGCCATGGGAGAATTACAGTTCTTTCTGGGGTTGCAAATCAAACAAAAGGTGATGGATTTTTATTCATCAGTCCAAATATACAAAAGATCTTTTGCAAAAGTTTGATTTACAAAACTGTAAGCCCTGTTCTACTCCCATGAGCAGCACCACACAACTGGACTCAGATCAGAAAGGTAAAGTGGTTGATGAAACACTTTACAGATGTATGATTGGGTCCTTGATGTATTTAACAGCTTCTAGACCAGATATTATGTTTGCTACATGTGTTTGTGCTAGATTTCAGGCTGCACCTAAAGAGTCTCATCTGATTGCAGTCAAGAGGATCTTTAGATATCTGCAAGGCACTCCATCTCTAGGTTTATGGTATTCTACCGGATTTCTGGTAAATTAGTTGCTTTTTCTGACAGTGACTATGCAGGGTGTAAGTTGACCAGGAAATCAACTTCTGGTGGATGTCAATTCCTAGGCAACTGCTTGATTTCTTGGCAGAGCAAGAAACAGACCTCAGTTGCTACATCCACTGCTGAAGCAGAGTACATGCTGCTGCAAGCTGTACATCTCAGGTACTCTGGCTTCAAAACCAACTTTTGGATTATGGCATTACAGAGACTAAGACTCCACTGTTAATGGATAGTGCTTCAGCTCTTTGTATTGTCAAAAATCAAGTCCAGCACTCTAGGACCAAACATATAGAGATCAGACATCATTTTATAAGGGATTGTTTGAAAAAGGTCTGATTGATCCTAAGTTTGTGCCTAGTGCTGATGAGCTTGCAGACATTTTTACTAAGCCTTTGGATAGTTCAACTTTCCAAAACCTGGTGTTAAGGCTTGGTATGCTGCAACTAGAATAAGTGACAACTACTGATGATCTAGTAATTCATACTGATGATCATAAGTCCCAATGCCACATATAAGTACTGATGAGTCTTTTATCCTCAGCAGTTTTTATAACTACTGAAGGCTAAATGTCTCACACGTACTGAGTACTTCATCTGTTAAAACTACTGATGTAGTCACAACTGCTGATGCAGCTAAAACTACTGCAATCAGTAAAACAGATAAGTACTGATGTCCTATGAAACAACTGAAATCAGCCAAAAAGACTGATGAATGTGTTGAGGACAGATTGAAACAGCTGAAAAGCTAAGAATTGACAAAAACAGCTGAAAAGAATTTTCTCTTCAGTCGTTTGTACAACTGCTGTTTCATTTTAAACAACTGAAGCAAAACCACGTCTTGAGTAGTTTTATAACTACTGATGACTAATCCCTAGTCTTCAGTTGTTTACAACAGCTGATGACAAAACCACTGTCTTCAGTAGCTTCATAACTACTGATGACAAACACCAAGTCCTCAGTGTTTCAATCATCTGAAGTCAAAACCACGGTCTCAGTAGTTTTCTAAACTACTGATGCCTAACACCATGACTTCAGCTGTTTCAACATCTGAAAGGATAATACCATGTCAACGGTCGTTTAAAACTACTGATGACTAACACCACATCCTTCAGTCATTTCCTTACCCGTACCCTATAATACCCTAACCTGAGCTCTCCATGCTTCATCTTCTTCAAACCTAACGTTCTCTCCAAAACTTCCCTCTTCTCCATGGCGTCTATGCAAATTAAACCGCGACACAACTGTGTTGCCTACCTCACTAAATCGCCGATCTGGACTAAGTTCGATACTGCTATCGATCTTATGGTTCAGTCCCATACAACAAGGCATTCCTTCTGAACCCCGTCTTACATGCCGAATCCTTGAACCAATTTTGGATGAACGTTACTGTTACCACTGAGAGAGCAAACACACCCTCCTCGGTCAGTCGTCAACAACAAAGAAGTAGTCATTACTCCTGCAACAATCCGTAAAATTCTTCAACTGAATGATGCTACTTCTCCTGCTGGATATCCGAAGGGCACCATAGATCTATCCTTGCTCAGCATGGATATCAAGGCGATCTCAGTGCCACCACCATCATGAAGAAGCACTTTAATGACGCTGAGCGCCTGATTTTTCACATGGTAAATGTATGTTTGGCCCCAAGACGTCGTCTTGGGATCAAATGTCCACCAAATGGCAGCAGGTAATGTATTTCTATCCTTGAGCAACAACCACTAAACTTTTCAGAATTAATTTTCAGAGCTCAAAGATATGGCTCAAAAACTAACTGCCAACCGTTGGATACTCTATCCACGGTTCATAATGGCCATTATTACAGACCAGCTTAATGCTGAGGGACTTGTTGGCTTGGGAGTCCTGCTACGGCTGTTCTGCCGGAAGTATACTCCCGGCACAACTCTGACCGGACACTAAAAATGGCTGCCAAGCTGCGAAAAACCAACGCAGCTGGAACCCACAGCCACCACCTCCAAATCCAAAGTCCCTACCAAACCCACCAAAAGAAACCCAAAATGGCTACTCAGGGAATTGAGTCCCCTGAGGATGCCCCTGCAACACAAACGCAGGATATATCCACTAGTCCAAACCCCCTAGTGGATACAATGACTCCTCCAGCCACAGCCGCTCAGGCTTCCTCTCAACAGGAGCCTGCAGCAACTCCCAAGGGGCACCTACTTATCTGGGATCTTACTCACTTGAGGAGATTGCCATTGAAGAGCACCATCCTCCCAGGTGCACACTGCTTCTATCCCCTCACCCCAAACAACCGCCCCTCACAGCCCAACTTAATAGTTGCACAAGTGCTGACTCAATTGCACTCCTCACCCCCTCCCCAGAAACCACTATACTGGGAATACCTCTACAATTGAGGGGGAGGAACACAGTGCACTGAGAACCCACAGCACAGGGGTTTCCCAATTCTATCTCCTGGTGTAGACAAGGAGCTTAGAATATCTAGTGAGGCTGCCACCTCCTCTGACTCAGCACATGACCAGAGTGAGGCTGGTAACATTGCTAAGACTCCTGAGGCAACAGCTGATGATGGACATTGTCCTGAGGCTGGAAGTCCCCAGTACCAAGCACAAGGGGCACATGCACCAACTGGTCTACACCCAGTGCATGTAAATCCTGCTCTAAGCAGGAGGTCAGCTGATTCAGCTTCGGTGATGATGACCTGGGCTTCTTCTATGATGTTCTTGCCCAGAACACAATCCTTGAAGAGAAAGTCAGTAGGCTGCAAAACCTACTTGACCAACTCTCACAAGGAGAAAGACCATCTGCCTCTATCCACCCACAGATGGCACCTTCCCTTGAAGGTTTCCCTAACACCGAGCCACCCCAAAATCAACCACCTGCCTCTGCTTCAGGCCCTACTTCTCAGGAACAGAACCCTCCTGAGCAAATAGGTGTTGACTCCAAAATTCCTTCCTCTCATCACACCCATAATCACTGATATAGTGATCAAAGCCATTGATGAGAGGCTTTCCTTAACATTACAGCCCTTGGTTGATGCTGCTGTCCAAAAGACTCTTTCTGCGGTACAAATTCCTTCCTCCAATGCAACCAAAAAGGGGGAGAGTACTGCAGTGAAAGAAAAGAAGAGGAAAAGAAAAGAGGAGAAGAAGGAAGAGAAGCAAGCCCAAGAGGAGGAAAAAGAAAAGCAAACCTGCTCACTTATAAGCGAAAGAAGAGAAGGCTGATGATCACACTGCTGAAGACAAATCCTTGGAGGAGCTGGTCAAAGAAGCTGACACCACCACAGCCGATCCATGGATAAAATAATTGAACAACTCTTCAGGCAGGGGTTTGACACAGCCCACTGGATAGTGAGATCAGAAGGTTAGAAGTACAAGAGATACAAAACCGATGGGAGGGTATGATGCTTGAGAAAGAGAGTGGAAAATAATGATCCGCTTTATTGCAAAATACTTGGGAAGATCATTAATGGAGATCGCGCATGGACCAGGGACAGCATTCTGGCTATAGCCACCAGAATCTGTCTGTCTGAGCAATTCAACAAAGGGATTATTGGGAAGCCTTGATGAGGCTGGGGCTGGTAAAGGTTAGAGATGGCTAAACTCACAAAGGCGAAACTAACTACAAGGATGCTAGATCAACCTTCCCTTCCACCCACTCAAACAGATCTTATCCCTCAAATCTCCAAACAACCTCTAAGCAAAAATCCAAACATCCTCATTCTTCAAAACCAATTCCTTCACCAACCCAACCATCATCCAGTGATGTACCCAGAAGGAGGAGAAGGGTGCTGAGGATGGAAGAAGAAGAAGAGAAGAGAGGATGAAGATGATAGTCTGCCACTCTCTGCTGTTCTGAAGCTACAAAAACCCCGAAGTCAACCCATGATCACACCTGACTCTCAAAGGGAAATGGTCAGAGTCAAGATAGAGAAGAAGAACAGCAGAAACAGCACGAGAGCAACTGTGAAGATGGTGACAAGGAATTTCCTCAGTCATCATCTATTCAAGCCATGAAAGGGCATGCTCAAAGGCTGTACACTCTCAGGCACACCTTTCAGTATCAGAAGGAGAGAGTGAGAGTATGGCCAGACCCCAGGGTGAGTTCTAGAATCTATAAAAGAACTATCCCACACAGATACACGGCCAGGTACGAAAAAACATAGAGTCTACCATCATGTTGCCGTTGTAGTCTCACCTTGGGAAATCATTGATGAATTCAAGAAAGCTCACCAAGCAAAGAAGACGCCTCAAGCCTTACTAGAAAACAAGATGATAAGAAGGGGTTGTTATATAAAAAGCTTGAAGACATCCAGAAGAATGAGCTCCAGTTACTCCTTGAAGGCAACCATCCTGATGAATTTGTATATAGGGAGGTAACTACGGTGGAGCTGAAAAATGGCAGGACCATGAAGTACTTATCAGAGTACTATGGTCCAGAGTTCTTCTTCGAAGGAGGAGCAGAAGAACTCTCTCAGGAGGAACAAGTTGTTCTCCTTGAGGCCTATGTTCGTGAGTCATACAGACTCATACGGGGAAGTAAATCTCATGAATGGGATAACAACTCTGTGTCCAGTTCCCCAAAACAGAGTTCCCATTCATACTCTGCCAAACAAAATTTGAGATTCTTCCCAGGCCGGAGCTTACATGGGTCATCTTCTCTACTGATCAAGAAGGAAAAAGACCAACATTTTGCCATCAATAAGTGGGAGAATAAATAAGTTAGAGGTTTTGGCTGCATTGGTTCAGGGGGAGTTTGTTGGACCAAAAGAAACAATGAGCCAAGATCAGAAAACCTCTAAGTCCCACATGGTATCACAACAACTGCTGAAAGCCTCATCAGTAGTTTGACAAGTGCTGAAAACTTCAACAGTTGAAGATCAAGTGCTGAAGACCTTAACAGCTGAAGAACCAAAGTGCTGAAGTACAACAGCTGAAGAACACAAGTGCTGAAGCTGAAAGACCAAAGTACTGAAGTACAACAGCTGAAGAGTTCACAAGTGCTGAAGATCAACAACTGATGTACAAGGTCTGAAGACAAAGACTGAAGACATCAGCTGATGAATCTACTGAAGTCATCAGCTGATGAAACACCTGAAGGTCAAAGTCTGAAGATCAAGTACTGAAGCCTCAGTAGTTTGTCACAACTGCTGAAGAGTACTTCTTCAGTAGTTGTGATATCAGTAGTTTTATTTTTTTTTCTATGTTTCAGTAGTTTTGTAAAACGACTGAAGAGTGTTCTTCAGTCATTGTAGTTTCAGTAGTTTTATATTTTGTACTTAACATGCTGATATGTTCTCAGTAGTTGTGAACATTTCAGTAGTTTGTTAAGAATTAGTTATTTTTGTATTGGATCTGCCAGTTGTCACTTTCCGTGATAACAGCAGTGATGTTGCACTCTATATAAGGAGTGAAACCTATTGTAATCGGTGATGAATGGGTGAATGATGGAATGAATCATTGATTAGAAATATTCTACATCTATAAACATTCCTAGAAATCAGAAATATATATATATTCTCTCCCTATAACCGTATGCGATCTTAATGCTTACAAGTATCAATTGCTTGCTACAATTGTCTAATTCTAGTTGTATTCCGCTGCTTTGTATCCTAATACATCAAACGTGTGATCACTGATCCTGTCAATACTATCAATGATTACTAAAATGGACTTTGTAAAATCTTGTAGATGGCCGACAACAACGCTAATAGTGATGACTAACCAAAACAATTATCTCTTAGGGCGATCTTCAAAGGATCGTCTAACGCCTAACAAGTTCATGGATTGGTACCGCAGCTTGAGAATGTTCTCAAGCAAGAAAGCGGGCCTACATCTTGATGATCCCATCCCTGATGAACCTAGCGAGGAGGATGTGGAGGCCTATAATAATTGGGTAAAGTATGTAGAGGACTCCGTCCAAGTCTTGCTTATGTTGGCAAGTTGACACCTGAACTCCAAAGGAGTATGAGCTCCATGGAGCCTATGACATGATCACTCAGTTGCGGGAAACGTTCCAGAACGCAAGCTAGAGTGGAGCGCTTTGAAACGGTTCGAGCGCTTCATGCATGTCGGATGGAGGAAACCAATCAGTTTCATTTATGTTCTTAAGATGAAAAGCCACATCGACCGCTTCAAAGGCTAAATTGTCCTGTCTCAAAAGAATTGGCCACGGATTTGATCCTTAATCGCCTAACTAAAGGTTTGAGGCATTCGTCATGAATTACAACATGAACGGATGGGACAAGAGCATAAATGAACTTCATTCGATGCTCAAATCAGCTGAGGCATGGGCGGGATGGGTAAAAGGGTTTTACCTGTTCTCACCATTATGAAGGTGGGAGAAGAAAAAGGTCTCTACCCCCTCCTAAGGCAAATGTTGCCAAAGGAAAGGGGCACCTTAAAGGGAAGGGGAAGAGTGGTTTTTAGGGCGGAACCTCCGAAGCCCAAGGGAAGAAGCAAAAGGTTGCTGTAAACGACCCATGCTTCAAATGTGGTGAGATAGGACATTGGATGAGAAATTGTCCAGTCTATCTCAAAGAGTTGAGAGAGAAGAGGGATGCGGGGCAAACCTCAGGTATAATTATATGATACATGTTGAGCTAAATGTTATTCTTCTAACACATGGGTATTAGATACCGGATGTGGAACTCACATTTGCAATTTGTTGCAGGGGTTCAAAGAAATGAACTTATGCAAAAGGGGAAATAAGTCTCTTCATGGGCAATGGTGCAAAGTTCACGTGAAGCCCAAGGAGACTACATTTTGAAGCTTCCAAGTGGTTTGGAAGTTATTTTATATATGTATTATATGCTCCTAGTTTGACTAGGAACATAATTTCTGTTTCCCGTTTAAGACAATATGATTATGATTTCAAGTTTGTTGACAATGATATTCATGTTTCTTTAAATCATGTATTTTATTTAAGGCTATACCTTGTAATGGTATTTATGAATGGTTCATGAAAACACAACATATGATAGCTCAATATACAAGCAACCACCAAAAGACTCAAACAAGATTTGAGTGATACCTACCTTTGGCATTGTCGTCTTGGTCATATAAACAAGAAACGTATACAAACACTTCAAAAGAATGGTCTTTTAAACACAAAGAATGTGATTCATTTGATGTATGTGAATCTTGTTTACAAGGAAAAATGACTAAGGCACCCTTTAGTGGTACTAACGAAAGGGCAAAAGATTTATTAGGTATCATACATTCAGATGTATGTGGTCCTTTTAAGCCAATGACTAGGAATGGTGAAAGATACTTCATTACCTTTACCGACGATTATAGTCGCTATGGATATGTGTATTATTAAGACACAAAGATGAAGCTTTTGAAATGTTCAAAAACTTCAAGAATGAAGTAGAAAATCAACTCAACAAGTCAATTAAAGTTCTCCGCACCGATAGAGGTGGTGAATACTTAAGTGATATTTTTCAAGATCATCTTAGGAGTTGTGGGATCATCTCACAACTCACTCCACCTGGAACACCGCAACATATGGTGTGTCTGAGAGAGGAATC
This sequence comes from Flaveria trinervia, assembly GCA_025506515.1. NCBI lineage: Eukaryota > Viridiplantae > Streptophyta > Magnoliopsida > Asterales > Asteraceae > Flaveria > Flaveria trinervia. The sequence goes on along the minus strand of CM046447.1, from coordinate 918,605 downwards.
GAACCTTATGGATATGGTTCGATCTATGATGGCTAGAAGCACATTGCCTCTATCATTTTGGGGTTTCGCTTTGCTCTCAGCGGCCCGTATTCTGAATATGGCCCAACCAAAAAGGTGGAAAAGACACCTTTTGAGATATGGCATGAAGAGTTCCATCCCTATCGTACTTAAGGGTCTGGGGTTGTGAGGCTTATGTTAAGACACCCACCCCAACAAATTAGATGTCCGATCCACCAAGTGTATCTTTGTGGATATCTTAGAGATTCTATGGATATTATTTCTATAATCCACTGGAACAAAAGTATTTTTGCGAGAAAGGGTGAGTTCTTAGAAGCCAAGTTCCTTATGGAAGGAGCTAGCAGTAGAACAGTGGATCTTGAAGAGGATCAAAAACTGCAGAACCACAGCCCGATGCACGTTTGGTTGAAACTAGCACTCAACATGAGGATGTTGAGGATGATCAAGCGGTTGATCGATACACACACAAAACGTTCGCAGAAGTGGTAGAACTAGTAATCCACCTGACAGATACGGATTTTTCATGGATGGATGCTATGTGGTGGATTCAGATGAACCAACCACATATCATGATGCAATGTCCAATTTCGATTGTGACAAATGGCTTGAGGCCATGAACGTTGAAATGCAATCCATGTATGACAATCAAGTTTGGGAACTTGTTGTGCCACCTCTTAATTCCAAAATAGTTGGAAGTAAGTGGGTTTTCAAGAAGAAAACCGATATGCATGGAAACTTGGATACTTACAAAGCTAGACTTGTAGCAAAAGGTTTCACTCAAACTCAAGGGGTTGATTATGATGAAACCTTCTCACCTGTTGCAATGCTTAAGTCTATAGGATATTATTTGCCATAGCAGCTCATTATGATTATGAGATTTGGCAAATGGATGTCAAAACCGCTTTCCTAAATGGATATCTTGAGGAAGATGTCTATATTGTACAGCCTGAAGGTTTTATCGATCCAAACATCCTAACAAAGTATGCAAGTTAAAGAAATGAATCTATGGATTGAAACAAGCATCGAGAAGTTGGAATCACCATTTGATGATGAAGTAAAGAAATTTGGCTTCATCAAAAACGCTGACGAGGCTTGTGTGTATAAAAGGCTAGTGGGAGCACAATAACCTTCCTAGTATTGTATGTTGATGACATACTACTAATTGGAAACGACATTCAACCATGGAAGGTGTAAAAACCTGGCTTGGGAGTTGTTTTTCCATCAAGGATCTTGGTGAAGCTGCCTATATTCTGGGAATAAAGATCTATAGGGATAGATCAAAACGGCTAATTGGTTTGAATCAAAGTGCATACATTGACATATCTTGAAAAGGTTCAAGATGGAAAACTCTAAGAAAGGTACCGTACCTATTCAAAGAGGGACAATATTGAGTACGACTCAATGTCAAGCTCCAAGGAGGAGCAAACTAGGATGAAGGCGATCCCATATGCATCTGCTATAGGATCCATCATGTATGCAATGATATGCACTAGACCAGACGTGTCATGCGCTTTAAGCATGACAAGTAGATACCAGCAAAATCCTGGTGATAGTCATTGGATGGCTGTCAAAAACATTCTGAAGTACCTAAGGAGGACTAAGGACATGTTCTTGATCTACGGGTCTGGTGAAGAGGAACTCGTTGTAAGAGGTTACACGGATGCGAGTTTCCAAACCGATCGAGATGATTCACGATCTCAATCGGGGTACATTTTATTCTAAATGGGGGAGCTATTTCTTGGAAAAGCTCAAAGCAAGAAGTCGTAGCGTTGTCCACTACAGAGTCAGAATAGGTCGCTGCTTCAATGGCAGCACAGGAAGCTGCATGGCTGAAGAAATTCATAGCCGATCTAGGGGTAGTCCCTTCCATTCAGGATCCCCTAGAGATCTTTTGTGACAACGAGGGTGCGATTGCTCAAATCAAGGAACCTCGTGCTCATCAAAAGACTCGGAACATTGAACGGAGATTCAACTACATAAGGGATGAAGTTGAAAAGGAAAGATATGTATTCGCAAAGTCCACACTGATAAAAACGTTGCGGATCCACTCACAAAGCTCCTTGAAAAGGCAAAGCATGAGGGTCATGTTTGTGCCATGGGGCTTAGATATTCAAGTGACTGGATTTGATGTTGTATTTTGTATTTGGATATTAGAACTTATGTTATTTGACTTAATTATATGGTTATAATTTCATTTGTTCTTCTATTTTAGCATGTTTAATCCGTGAATAAATAAGTTATTCTAAACGTCCGTAGTCGATCATACTTGTGGGAACAACTATGAATGCAAGACTATAATGAACTTGGATTGGTTGATGTTCATAAGGTATGAATATAAAGCAAGAGGTTGTTACCAAGGTTCATTGATATCTATGGGATATAGATGTTGGACTGACCCGCACTCAATTATTTCTGCATGGAATCTTTGTGATTAGTCATAAGAGATATTGAGTAAAGGCGAATATCATTGTATCCTCAGACCTGAGATACATATTGGATCTTGATATTCACCAAGTGTTGTACTTTGACTTAGTTCTTTGCTGTTCTGAAAAATTGGCAGTACATAAGGCTGAGTTCAGGTATAATATGAGGTGATTGTGAGAGATGTATGTAGTCAAGATGGAATTTGTTCCTCTTATTCGTTGAGAGTTATATGTCTAAGGCCTGTTAAAGTTAAATCATTGGAGAATGACAATTCTGTGTCTCTTGGATTTAACATGACATCTGCAACAAAAGCGTAGATGAATAATTCACCTAAGACATATTCAAGTAAGTCACTTGAAAAGGATGATGTTATTGAATGGCACTTAGTCATATACATTAGGGGTAGCAAACCGTTGCTAGGCGTTATTTGCTGCTTGCATCAATCTTCTATGAATCTTGTGCAAGTGGGAGATTGAAAGATTTGATCTGCCCAAGATACATATTAAATTGATGTGGCTAGTGTGATATGATCCAAGTCGGGTCATACCCAATAACAAGCCAAACAAACACCGATAAATATTTATTCGTTGATAAGATCATACAATTAAATATTAGCACCAATTTAGAAACCGGCTTTTCTAAATGATTGCTTTTGTAAATGAACAAGATTATATATTTATATATATAATTTATTCATATGGGATTATTTGTTTCATTGCTTAAATTGGTTAAACAATGACATATAATAGTGTGTGAGTTCTATAAAATTAAATAGTTTAATTTTATAAAAGGGTAGAATGCAAGTATATTTTTTTAATAATTTGAATTAAGAGGAAAGACCAAGGGAGCCTAATTTTCGGCCACCCCTTGAGTCTTGGGATTCCCTTTTTGTTGTTCCAAGACATGCAATTAACTACACACTTCACTCTTGCATTTTTCACTCTCTCACCACACATAACAACAAAAGAGAAAAATCCTCTCTACCTTCTCTCTAGAAACGGTTTTTAGTAAGAAAGGGGCTGATTTTCAGCCTTTAATTTTAGTGTTCTGGCTGGAAATCACGAGTTCAAGAGGGTTCTTGAAGGTGGTGTTGCATAACCTAGCAAAGAAGGTGTTTGAAGAAGCTTGGGGTACAACCTCTTGAGGACTTCTAGCTTGAAGTTTCAGCCTTACATTCATCTCCTTTCATCTCATATAATTCGTTTTGGAGAAGCTACAAAGGTTGTAGTTTTATATCTTATGCTTTATTTTACTATATGCATTGTGTATAAAGATCCATGGGTTGGGGTTCTTTGTTAAATGGGTTTAACAACTATCTTCTTAACATGTTTTAAAATATAATATCCGCGGCGTTTTTCATATAATCTATGATATATGAGCTTTGATAAACATGTTGGAACCCCTTACAATTAGCAGCATATTCCAAAGGTTAATTGGCTTCGGAAGAACAAGTTCTTCCGAAGTCGTTTATACTTCGGAAGAGGTTGCTTCTTTTGTGGCTTGGGGCTTCTGCTTCGGAAGTCATTGTCCTTGATTTGTTCTATGTCTTGAACTTTGGAAGAGAAGACTTTGTCTTTGGAAGTTGGTGCTTTTCCTTCAGAAGTTGATTTTGCACTCTGTCTTCGGAAGAACTCCATATCCTTCGGAAGTTCCATACTTAGCTTCGGAAGTCCTTTATAAGTTGTACCAAAAATTGTCTAAGTGTTTGGTTTTGGTTGCACCAACCTTCTTCTTGATCCACACATGTATACTAAAAGTTGATATGGAAACGAAAACCATGATAAAGTCCCCACTGATCACTCTTGAAGACTTGACACATGGTACCAATGAATGGAAGGGTTGATCACGTCACAAGACCCCAGGATGTGGGAATCTGTTGTCTTAGGGCCTTTCATACCAAGCACCTCTTTAGTTGTTGTTACTCGAGGTGGTATGATTTCAAAGACTATGGCTGATTATTTTCATAAAGACAGGAAGAAGATATAGACAGATCAAAAAGCCATGATAGCCCTTCAAACTGATCTTCGAATCTCCATATAAAGAGGCTTCATGAAGTGCAAAATAGCTATGGGATGCACTGGAGCTGATGTATAAGGGGTCAACTACAGCCTATGAGAACAAGAAGGATCTCGTAAAGCAGCAGTTTGAAAACTTCACCTTCAAAGCAGGTGAAACCATGAGTCAACAATACTTCAGGTATGTTGAAATTATGGATTCTCTAATGGATGTTAGACTCACTCTTGAGAACAGGGACATTGTAAGGAAGTTTATGTCATCTCTTCCAACACAATGGACACATTACTATGTTATCATCAAGAGAATTGAGAACCTTAAGACTTACCTTGATAAAGTTGAATGGTATTCTTAATGGATGCCAGATGGAGATGAATATGCAAGGTTCATCTTGTAACTCTAGTAATCAACTGAGTATAGCCCTTCATGTGACTGAAAGAGAAAGCACATAACCTCAACATCATCTCATATGCTACCCTGATAACTCACAAAAGGTTCCTTTCATCACCTTCCCAAGACACCAAGAGAAGGCTACACTCAAGGAATCCCATTCCAAGAGTCAAGCTCTTCACATGCATATATGTCTTCTGATGAAAGAATAGGAAAATTTATCTTCACCCTTGAAGATCTGGATTGTATACATCCAGATGATCTAAAATACATGGAGATAGTTTAGCAAATGGCTTTCCTCACTCATAGAGTCAAGAAGTTCTACAAGAGAACAAGAAAGAAGATTTTGATATAGGTCCGACCATTTAGAGATAAGATCTGATCTTGAGTGCTTCAATATCTTAAAATCATATTTTAAAAGAACTGAAAATGGTTATAAGTTAAAGATAGAGGACTTATAAAAAACCACTTCAACTCTTAAACATGAGCACACAAATTATAGGACTCAAATCAAAGATCTCATAGCTAAGTTAACTGAATGCCAGGCCAAGCTTATGATTAGCAAAGCCAGGGTAGAAAAATCTGTTCTTGAAGAAAAGACCTTCAAGAACATCATATCCTCATCCTTGCATGCAATATTTTGTTATCAAAATAAGCAAGGCCTAGGATCTAGTGAGATAGCTCCTCCACACATAATCTTATCTGTAAGCTCTCATAGGTGTGGAACTTGTGAAGATGAGTTTTCCCTTATAGACCCCATGATTGAAGAGGGTGAAGAAGAGATAGTGAAGGATGCCTATGAGAAAAATGAAGAAGAGCATTCTAATAAAGGTTACTATCCTTCTGAGGAGAATAAGAACATTTGGATGACCAAATCAATGAGAAAGAACTTGATTAGGAAGAGCAAAAGAAAGGCAAGAAAGGCTCAAGAGATCAAAGCCACTTTTAATTCTAAGGAAAAATAACTTTTTATCTCTGCTGGTTTTGAAGTGGTTAAGACTTAAGAAACAAACATAAACTCTAATACTAGGAGTTCTAGTTAATGTCCAACTCATCCCAGCAAAAAGAAGAAGGCTGATAAGTTGTTTACCACTACTACACCACCTGAACCATCCTGGTCCAAAGGCAATTCTCACCCTAAAGGAATTACCACAGCATATGGAAAAATGAAGATAGAGAAGGAAAATGATCAAGTTCAGCCTTGTTCATAAAAGAAGGTTGTTAGAAAGAACAAAATGCATTGTGTTATGTGTGGAGTACCTCTCATCTTGCTAAGGATTGTCTTTACAATCCAAAAGGTACTATCCACATGACCAAGAAAGAGACTTCTAAGAATTTAAAGAATATGCAAGCTTGGAAAGGAAAATCGTTTCCTTTAGGAAGCTCCAAAATGAAGATGAAGGCAAGTGGAAAATTGCCTTCTGAAGAAAAAATGGTCTCTGAAGAAAAGAATGCTTCTAAAGCACTAAAGCCTGCTGCAGTGTTAGCTAAAACGTCCAAAGGTCTAGTCATCAAAACATCCAAAGTAATTAAATCTTCTGAAGTATTGAAGGTCAAGTCTAAACTTTCAAAGGTGGTGTGGAAGAGAAAGAAAAACCAAGTGACTGAAAGTTCTTCATCAATATCACCAATTGATCCTCAAAACATGACTATAGGATCTATTGTTATTGCATTTTCTTCAACTTCTATTGATGATCCTATGACCAATAGGCTTAGGTTTCTAAATGTAACTAATTATCTCCTCTGTGCAGAAATAGGTCAAGACAAATAGAACTGTATGGATCATTGATAGTGGTTGTTCCAGGCAATAGGTCACTACTCCAATAGTTTGAAAAAATTGAGCGAGGACCAGTTGCTTTTGTTGGAGATGTTGGTGGTTACATAACAGGAACGGGAGGGGTCACAAATGGTAAGCTCAACATTGAGAAGGTAAACCTTGTTAAGGAGCTTGGATACAATATTTTAAGTGTATCTCAATTTGTAATCAGAGTCATAACATGCTCTTTACTGAGCATGAGTGCATTATTCTCATGCCTAGAATGGTCATTCGACATGAGCATATCTTACTCAAAGCCTCCAGGATAGGGAACATGTACAAGATGGTTTTGCAAGAAACATCTCCTTCGGGAGAAGTTTCTTGCATAAAAGAATATGCCATGTAAACTTTAAGAACATGAATAAACTAATTAAAAATGATTTGGTAACTGGAATGCCAAAGGGAAGCAACACAAGGTATCTCACAAGTTAAAGGAAGGAAACTACATCACTACTCCCTACACTTATTACAAGTGTATGTTGATAAGATTAACATGTCTCACCCCAAAACGGTATGAAATAACGTAAAGAGGGGCAAGGAAACTCACATGCCAAAATAGGTATAAGTATGACGATTAATATGAATGATAATAGGCGTCGTTCCAATGTAAATCGTCACAAGGCACCTAAATATACATATATTTACAAAGTTTAACGTCTAATATTAAGTTTAACGAATTTATAAGAACTAGGGTTTCAAGTGGAATTTGGAGAGTTTATGTTAGTACATTAAATAAAGAAATAAGCCATTTATGTGTTTTAATATAGAGAAAATGAAATTAAACCATTTATAATAACTAATAAAGTTTAAGTATAAAATTTGAATAATTATTTGAAATAATCCTGATTTAATGATAATAATTAAAAGAAAACACTTGAACCAATAATAAATTACTATTTATTATTTACAATCCATTTTATAAGAAATTATCCAAGAATAACCTTGTTAAAATATTTTATTAAAAGATATTTATTTATTTAAATTTAGAAAAATCACAGAAAATAATTTGGTGTCCTTAAAAATATTTAATGTTTACAAAACTCATTTTTATATTTATTAAAAAAATTCAACAATTTATTTAAAGGCAGTAAAGCATTAAAAAACAATTTTAGGATACCCGGGTTCGAACCTAGGACCTCATGTTTAGAATGCGAGTGTGTAACCAATAGACCAAGCCCACAGCCATGGTAGATGATAGTTTTTAAATTTTTAAAACACAAACATGTAAATGCCCCCAAACCCCATAAACCCTAGAACGCTTTTGATCCAAATTGAGTATTTATTTGATAACGATTACATAAATAAACATGGGGCTTTGATTCCCCATGTAATTTCTAGTAGGTAAATATGTTTAAATACCCAATTTGAAGATGGATGGAAGATGAACAAGATATGAATAGGCCGCGACACACATAAAGCTTGTTTGGATGTTCAAATGATTAGTGTAATCACATTAACTTCATGGATAGTTTCAAATGGTGTTCTTGATGCAAAGCCCTTTGTCAATTTAGGTTTAATTTGTTTGGAGATCGGGTTTCGATAGAGTTGCAGGTCGTAGAAATGGAGAGAATCGGAGGTGTAATTTTTGTGTGTTTCAGGTGCACTTGAGAGTTCTAAACGACTAGGTTTAGTTAGATGATTGTTTAGGTTCGATTAATTATATAATTATTAGGATTAACCGTTCGAACGGCCATGGAGTTTATGGCATGGGTTATGCTCTCGGTGGAGCTTCGTAACTGACGCTTTAACTCATTATTTGATGATTACCAGTTCGAATCAAGTTCAAGAATGGTTTGGTAACGATTTTGGATCATGATTCGATGAATTCGATGATTATAAGGTGGCCGAGTGTTTGGCGGACGGTGGCCGTGTGGTCGCCGGAGTTATGGGGTTTAGGGGGGATTTGGTTAAATGTTTGGTTACTTACCCAAATGGCCCCTTTGGTTTTCAATTTAACAATTTATTTTAAAACTTTCTTTCAAAGTTTCAAAGTTAACAAACCAACCTCCTTAACTTTCTTAATTTAAGTTTTAAATATTTTTAAGTTTAATAACTCTTATAAATTCTTATAAATATTATTATTATTATTATTATTATTATTATTATAGTTATTGTTATTAGTATTATTATTAGTAGTATAACTTGTTGGATTCTGTGTGCCCAAGACACTTAGAATATTGATGTGGTTAGTACGTTATGATCCAAGTCGGGTTATACCCAACAACAAGCTTGGCAAACACCAATTAAATATTTAATTGATGATGTGATCATGCAATTAAATATTCACACCAATTTAGAAAAAAATGGGTTTTCTAAATAAGTTGCATGTAAGTGGGAACAACTTATTAGGATATTTTGTTCAACAATATTATTTGATGTGTTGTTTAAATTAGTTAGATGACACCAAATATTAAGTGAGAAATTACAGCTTATAAATTAAATGGTTAATTGTATAAGTATGTAATTACATTTATATATCTTGTACATACAATTAATGTGTATGTCTAGTATAAATGACATTTCAATGTGTGATAGTTTTGAGAGGGAAAAGGGTTTTAAACCCCTCTTGGCCGCCCCTCCCCTCTCATTCTATTGGACCAAACATGTTTTGACCACCAACACACATTTAATTGAGTCTTGGACTCAAAAATCAGATGAACCACACACATTACATGCAATTTTGAAAAAAAACTCAACCTCTCTCAAGGTCTCGGCTCAACAGCAGCCTTTGAAGGAGTTTTTGTCTTGATTTGGTGATCTCTCCCTAGCAAGAGTTGTGTATGCTTCACAAGCTTGGGGTATAAGCACTTGAGGACTCCTCCTTGAAGTCTTGGCCAAAAGAACAAGCATCAAACACCTCATTTTGGTCGACATTTGCTGCTGCTGGAACAAGGTAGTTGTCACAGCTTGTTCAAGCTGTGATTTTATGTACGTTTATGTATTGTCATAGCTTGTTTCATTCACATAATGATCCTTTTGTTTGGGTTTGTTTTTCTACTTAAATGACACTAAGAACATGAAATATTCAGCTTTAAAATGGTTTTAAAGCTATATATTCCGCTGCGTTTTTCTGAAAGTTAAAAGGTTAAACATGGATTTTGTGTTCTAGCAAACCCGTCAATGGCATCAAGAGCCGGTTATGTGGATGACTTGCTTGTTTTGTCTTTAAAATTGGTTTTAAAGCTGATTATAAAGTAGTTATAGACTGATTTTGGGCTGTTATTGTTTGGTTGAATGATTCCCCAACTTTCAAGATCGTATCACACATGCTAGTGATTAGATCTTGAAAGAAACATATTTTGATGTGTTGATTGTTTAGACAATGTTTAAAACCAAAAATTTCAGTTTATGTTGGCTGAAATTTGGTGGTTTTAAAAGGGGTTTCATTAGATGTTTTGATGTTATGATCATTGGATGATAAAGTGCATAACCTAGCCATTGACCTTGTGATGTTTGGATGCTTGTGTTGGTTGTATTCATTCATTCAATTTGGTTGTAATTTTGTTTCATTATTTGGGTTGTAATTATTCATTCATTTGGGTTTGTAATAGATTAGGTGCATTTCTTTTATTAGAAAAATGTATTAGGATACAATTTTGTAAAAGGAAGATGCACAGTTCAAGACCCGAAGATGGACATCAAAGACATGGAACTTGAAGCATATGGATGCAAGTTCAAGTGGGGTCCAAGATGACCTGCATTTTGTGATTGTTTTCAACCTTAGAAAAGACCTTATGACAACACTTGTGATGGCAAACAAGTGTTGTCAACTTAGTAGCTATGGTTATGCACTCATGTTTGTATATACATGCTTGTTTGATCGTTTGTTGTTTGATTGTTTGGTTTGTATTTGAATATCATAACAAACTCATTAACAAACTTAACAAGCTGAAAATTATTGGTTCTTAAAAGTTAATAAAGTATTAAAGTGGTTTAATGACTTTAAAGATTAAAATTGGTTTTAATCAAAGAACCATAGGGTACCTTGTATTTGAAAGCATACAAATACAAGTACATAGAGTTTTCTAAACTAGAATTAAGAAATCTCTAAAATTTTAAAACGAGATCAACACCGTCCTTTTACACACACTTGAGTCACTTGGGAACTCTTAGTGGGATAAAGGTCACCCAACCATTTTGAGGGAACTTGTGATTTGAGGTGAGAATGCCTTACTTATGGGATAAAGGTCACCTAACCATTTGTTTTGGCAAACTCACACGTGGTGTAAGTAGGATGTCTTGATTTGCAAACCATGTTAAATGGATCACCTACAATGGTTTTCCAAATGGTGTTGATGGGATTTTCATGCCGACTTTACATATGATGTTCAAGAGTCGATCCCATACCTCTAGAAGTTGCAAATGTTGCAATCGTCAAACGTTGACCACCTTATTAATTTAAAACGTGGGATAAAGGTCACCTAACCACAATTTAAATGTAATATTGGGTTCTAGATTTTAATATAAAGTCTTGTAAGACATTTGTTATTAAAATTACAATATCGAAAACTTAATAAAACTTTGTTAAATTTTGTAGATGGCCTCTAATAATGATAATTCCGATAACTCATCCGCGTCCAACCAATCCCTACGAGCGATCCTCCAAAAGGAACGTCTAAACCATAACAACTTCATCGATTGGTATCGAAACTTGAGAATTGTTCTCAAGCAAGAGAGACGATCGTATGTTTTAGACGACCCTGTCCCCGATCAACCTAGCGAGGATGATGAGGAGGCCTTTAATGATTGGCTGAAATACACTGAGGACTCCGTCCAAGTGTCTTGTCTCATGCTAGCGAGCATGACTCCGGATCTCCAAAAGGAGTATGACACCACGGGGCTTATGACATGATAACCCAGCTGAAGGAAACGTTCCAACAGCAAGCAAGGGTTGAGCGCTTCGAAACGGTTCGAGCGCTCCATGCATGTCGTATGGACGACAACCAATCTGTTTCATCTTATGTACTTAAGATGAAAAGTCACATTGACCGCCTCGAGAGGCTTAATTGTCCCGTCTCGAAGGAATTGGCCACGGATTTGATCCTCAATGGCCTTACCAAAAGGTTCGAGACATTCGTGTTGAACTACAACATGAATGCTTGGGACAAAAGCATTGGTGAGCTTCACTCAATGCTCAAAACGGCCGAGGCGGCCATGGGTAAAAGGGTTTTACCCGTTCTCACCATCAATGAAGGTGGGAACAATAAAAGGCCTCGTCCCGCACCCAAGGCAAAGGTTGCCAAGGGTAAGGGACCCGCTTGGGGAAAAGGGAAAGGGGTGGCAGGGTGCCACCCAAACCACAAGAGAAAAGGCAAAAGGTTGCCACTAATGACCCATGCTTCAAGTGTGGGGAGATTGGACATTGGGCAAGGAATTGTCCCGTCCATCTCCAAGAGTTGAAAGCAAAGAGGGATGCCGGGCAGACCTCAGGTACAATATACATGATCCATATTGATTTAAACATGATATCCTCTAACACATGGGTATTAGATACCGGATGTGGAACTCACATTTGCAATTTGTTGCAGGGGTTCAAAAGAAGTAGTGACTTCAAGAAAGGGGATGTGAGCCTCTACATGGGCAATGGGGCTAAAGTTCAAGTAGAAGCCCGTGGTGACTACATCTTGAAACTTCCAAATGGTTTGGAAGTAATTTTGAGCAATGTTTTGTATGCTCCTAGTTTGACTAGGAATATTATCTCTGTAGCCCTGTAAAACAATTTGGATATGTATTATCATTCGTTGAGGAAAATATCCATGTTTCTTTTAATGAATGTTCTATTTTAAAGCTATTCCCATTAATGGTATTTATGAATTGGTTCATGAAAATACTTTAAATAGTTCATTGTACCAAACTAACACCAAGAAACTCAAGTTGGACTTAAGTGATACCTATCTTTGGCATTGTCGTCTTGGCCATATAAACAAGAAACGTTTACAAACACTTCAAAAGAATGGTCTTTTAAAAACAAATGAATATGATTCATTTGATGTTTGTGAATCTTGTTTACAAGGTAAGATGACTAAGGCACCTTTTAGTGGGACTACCGAAAGGGCAAAGGATTTATTAGGAATCATACATTCGGATGTATGTGGTCCTTTTAAGCCAATGACTAGGAATGGTGAAAGATACTTCATTACCTTTACTGACGATTATAGTCGCTATGGGTATGTGTACTTATTAAGGCACAAAGATGAAGCTTTTGAAATGTTCAAAATCTTCAAGAATGAAGTAGAAAATCAACTCAACAAGTCAATTAAAGTTCTCCGTACCGATAGAGGAGGTGAATACCTAAGTGAAGCTTTTCAAGATCATCTTAGGAGTTGTGGGATTGTCTCACAGCTTACTCCACCTGGAACACCACAACATAATGGTGTGTCTGAGAGGAGGAATCGAACCTTATTGGATATGGTCCGATCTATGATGGCTAGAAGCTCATTACCTCTATCATTTTGGGGTTTCGCTTTGCTCTCCGCGCGCCCGTATTCTAAACATGGCCCCAACCAAAAAGGTGGAAAGGACACCTTTTGAGATATGGCATGGAAGAGTTCCATCCCTATCGTACTTAAGGGTTGGGGATGTGAGGCTTATGTTAAGACTCCCACCCCAAACAAATTGGATGTCCGATCCACCAAGTGTATCTTTATTGGATATCCTAGAGATTCCATGGGATATTATTTCTATGATCCAATGGAACAAAAGTGTTTGTTGCCAGAAAGGGTGAGTTCTTAGAAGCAAAGTTCCTTATGGAAGGAACTAGCAGTAGAACAGTGGATCTTGAGGAAGATCAAGAACCACAGCCCGATGCACGTTTGGTTGAAACTAGCACTCAACATGAGGATGTTGAGGATGGTCAAGTGGTTGATCAATACACACAACACGTTCGCAGAAGTGGTAGAACTAGTAATCCACCAGAAAAATATGGATTTTTCATGGATGGATGCTATGTGATAGATTCTGATGAACCAACCACATACCATGATGCAGTGTCCAATACGGATTGTGACAAATGGCTAGAAGCCATGAACGTTGAGATGCAATCCATGTATGACAATCAAGTATGGGACTTGGTTGTACCACCTCTTAACTCCAAATAGTTGGAAGTAAGTGGGTTTTTAAGAAGAAAACGGATATGCATGGAAACTTGGATACTTATAAAGCTAGACTTGTAGCAAAAGGTTTCACTCAAACTCAAGGGGTTGATTATGATGAAACCTTCTCACCTGTTGCGATGCTAAAGTCTATAAGGATATTGTTTGCCATAGCTGCTCATTATGATTATGAGATTTGGCAAATGGATGTCAAAACCGCTTTCCTAAATGGATACCTTGAGGAAGATGTCTATATGGTTCAGCCTGAAGGTTTTGTCGATCCAATACATCCTAATAAAGTATGCAAGTTAAAGAAATCAATCTATGGATTGAAACAAGCATCGAGAAGCTGGAATCACCGTTTTGATGAGGAAGTAAAGAAATTTGGTTTCATCAAAAACGCTGATGAGGCTTGTGTGTATAAGAAGGCTAGTGGGAGCCACAATAACTTTCCTAGTATTGTATGTTGATGACATACTGCTATTTGGAAATGACATTCCAACCTTGGAAGGTGTAAAAACCTGGCTTGGAAGTTGTTTTTCCATTAAGGATCTTGGTGAAGCCGCCTATATTCTGGGAATAAAGATCTATAGGGATAGATCAAGGCGGTTGATTGTTTGAATCAAAGTGCATATATTGATAAAATCTTGAAGAGGTTCAAGATGGAGAATTCTAAGAAAGGTACCGTACCTATTCAAAGAGGAACGATATTGAGTACGACTCAATGTCCAAGCTCAAAGGAAGAGCAAGATAAAATGAAGGCAATCCCATACGCATCTGCTATAGGATCCATCATGTATGCAATGATATGCACTCGACCGGACGTGTCATGCGCCTTAAGCATGACAAGCCGTTACCAGCAGAATCCTGGAAACAGTCATTGGATGGCTGTTAAGAACATACTTAAGTACCTAAGGAGGACAAGAGATATGTTCCTGATCTATGGATCTTGTGACGAGGAACTCGTAGTAAAAGGTTACACGGATGCGAGTTTCCAAACCGATCGTGATGATTCACGGTCTCAATCGGGATACATTTTCATTCTGAATGGAGGCTGTCTCTTGGAAGAGCTCTCAAACAGATGTGGTGGCTCTATCAACTACAGAATCAGAATATGTCGCCGCCTCATTGGCAGCTCAAGAAGCTGCATGGTTGAAGAAATTCATTGCCGATCTGGGGTTGTCCCTTCCATTCAGGAACCCCTAGAGATCTTTTGTGACAACGAGGGTGCGATTGCACAAATCAAGGAACCCCGTGCTCATCAAAAGACCAGGCACATTGAGCGGAGATTCAACTACATACGAGATGAAGTTGAAAAGGGAAAGATATGTATTCGCAAAGTTCACACGGATCAAAACGTTGCGGATCCTCTCACGAAGCTCCTTGAAAAGGCAAAGCATGAATGTCATACTTGTGCCATGGGACTTCGATATTCTAGTGATTGGATTTGATCTATAAATTTTGTATTTGGATATGTGGAACTTTCTATTATTTGAATAAAATTATTTGGTTATAATGTTTCAAATAATATTCCAATTTAGCATGTTTAATCCATGAGTAAAATGTTTACTCTAAATGTCCGTAGTCGTTCACACTTGTGGGAACAAGTTTGAAGGTAAGACTATTATGAACTTGGATTGGTTGATATTCATAAGGATGAATATAGAGCAATGGGTTGCTACCAAGGTTCATAGATATTTGTGGGATACAATATTGGACTAACCCGCATCTCAAATTTTACTACATGGAATCTTATTGATTGATCATAAGTAATTTTGAGTAAAGGCGAATATCATTTGGTATCCTCCGACCTGAGATACATATTGGTTTTGATATTCACCAAGTATTATACCTTGAGCTTCTCTTCACTGTTCTGAAATAGTGGACAGTACATAAGGGTATATTCAGGTATGACATAAGGTGTCTGTGAGAAACATATGTAGTCAAGATGGAATTTGTTCCTCTTATTCGTTGAGAGTTAGATGTCTAAGGCCTGATAAGTTACATCAACAAGAAATGATCATTCCGTGTTCTTGGATTTGACATGACATCTGAAACAAAAGGATAGATGATTGATTCACCTAAATCATTTCAAGTAGGGTACTTGAAAGGGATGATGTTATTGAATGGCTACAAGTCATGCGTATTAAGGGTAGTGAACCATTGTTAGGTGGTATTTACTGCTTGCATCAATCTTCTATGAATCTTGGGCAAGTGGGAGATTGTTGGATTCTGTGTGCCCAAGACACTTAGAATATTGATGTGGTTAGTACGTTATGATCCAAGTCGGGTTATACCCAACAACAAGCTTGGCAAACACCAATTAAATATTTAATTGATGATGATCATGCAATTAAATATTCACACCATTTAGAAAATGGTTTTCTAAATAAGTTGCATGTAAGTGGGAACAACTTATTAGGATATTTTGTTCAACAATATTTTTGATGTGTTGTTTAAATTAGTTAGATGACACCAAATATTAAGTGAGAAATTACAGCTTAAAATTAAATGGTTAATTGTATAAGTATGTAATTACATTTATATATCTTGTACATACAATTAATTGTATGTCTAGTATAAATGACATTTTAATGTGTGATAGTTTTGAGAGGGAAAAGGTTTTTAAACCCCTTCTTGGCCGCCCCTCCCCTCTCATTCTATTGGACCAAACATGTTTTGACCACCAACACACATTTAATTGAGTCTTGGACTCAAAAATCAGATGAACCACACACATTACATGCAATTTTGAAAAAAAAAAAAAACCTCTCTCAAGGTCTCGGCTCAACAGCAGCCTTTGAAGAGTTTTTGTCTTGATTTGGTGATCTCCCTAGCAAGAGTTGTGTATGCTTCACAAGGCTTGGGGTATAAGCACTTGAGGACTCCTCCTTGAAGTCTTGGCCAAAAGAACAAGCATCAAACACCTCATTTTGGTCGACATTTGCTGCTGAACAAGGTAGTTGTCACAGCTTGTTCAAGCTGTGATTTTATGTACGTTTATGTATTGTCATAGCTTGTTTCATTCACATACATGATCCTTTTGTTTGGGTTTGCTTTTCTACATTAATGGACACTAAGAACATGAAATATTCAGCTTTAAAATGGGTTTTAAAGCTATATATATGTCCGCTGCGTTTTTCTGAAAATTAAATGGTTAAACATGGATTTTGTGTTCTTGCAACCCGTCATAACTTATTATAATTATTTTTACTATTATTATCGTTTTTAGTGTTATTCATTGTTATTAGTATAACTATTATTATTATTATTACTATAGTTATTATTATTATAATTATTATTATTCAATCTAATAGTTATGTTGTTAAGTTTTATGTTAAAAAATTAAAGACCAACAAACACATAAGCATAAGCAACCCACAAATTTCATAAAAAGCATAAATAGTCCTTACAAGAAAATACGACGTTAACTTTTAATTAACAAAAAATACGAGACATTACAGTCTCCCCAACTTATAAGAATTTCGTCCCGAAATTAAGAAAAATGAAACTATGCGACCAAAAATGGGAACTTCTTCTTCATATGCTTCTCATGTTCCCAGTATACTTAGCTCCACACTTATGCTCCTAACGAACCTTGAAAATTGGAGTAGTTATGCTTCTAGTCCTCTTCATAATGCGATCCATATTTCAACACATTCCTCAACAAAGTGCAATGACTCGTCGATTGGGATGTCTTCCAACGAAACATGCAGACTTTCGTCAGCAAGCACTTTCTCAAATTTGAGACGTGGAAAACATGATGAACTACACTATGGTCGGAAGGTAATTCCAGTTAGTAAGCCACTTTCTCGATCCTTTTCAGAATCTTGAAAGGTTCTACAAATCTTGGAGCCAGTTTACCTTTCTTTCTAAAGTGAACAACACCTTTCCATGGTGAGACCTTTAGAAGAACCATATCTCCAACTTGAAATTCCAATGGCTTACGTCGCTTGTCGGCATAGCTCTTTTGTCGATTTCTTGCAACTTGAAGGTTCTTGCGAATTATAAGACTTTATCTGTTGTTTTTTGTATAAGTTCAGGACCAGTGATAAAGTTCTCACCAATGTCGGTCCAACAAATCGGTGAACGACATTTACGACCATAAAGTGCTTCGAATGGTGCCATCTTGATACTTGAGTGGTAACTACTGTTATACGAAAATTCTACGAGCATAAATGTGTATCCGAATCACCACCAAAATCAAGGACACATAGGCGTAGCAGATCCTCCAAAGTTTGGATGGTTCGCATGGTTTGACCATCAGTTTGAGGATGGTAAGCCGTGCTTGGATCCAATTGGGTACCCCAAGAGTTCTTTCATAGACGACCAAAAGTGCAAAGTGAAACGAGCATCTTGGTCGGATATGATGTGTAGAGGTACCCCGTGATGACTTACAATTTCATCAATGTATATACGAGCCAACCTTGATGTCTTCTAAGTGTCACGTATAGGTATGAAATATGCGGATTTGGTCAATCGGTAACGATCACCCATATCCTATCATGACCACGAGAGGTTCGGGGTAGCTTAGTTATGACGTCCATGGATATATGTTCCCATTTCGACATAGAAATCTCGAGTTGTTCAAGTAATCCACTTGGGCGTTGATGTTTGACTTTAACCTTCGTACACGTGAGGCGCTTAGCTAGATACGTCTCTATGTCTTTCTTCATTCCAGGCCACCAATATTGACCACGCGGGTCCGTGTACCTCTTATCGGAGCCAGGATGAATAGAATAACAAGTTTGATGTGCTTTGTTCGTGAAAAAGGTACGAAGATTATCACGATTTGGAACCCAAATTCCATTCACGAAATACCTCAACCTATTAAGTTTCATTTCCAATTGAGTTAGAAGATTATGCTCTAGTTCATCCTTCATTCTTCCTTCTTGTTGAACCACTTGTTGAGCCTCCAGTATGCTAGACTCGATGTCACTATCTATTCTCATGTTTTATAGTAGTACAATAATCTCATTGATATCTCGTCGGATCTCAGTATTGAACTCACCCAAGGTGTCAAACCATTATCGTCAATCGCAAGTTTCTTGGAATGAGACGTCTTGTTATGAATCTTTCAGCTTAGAGCATCGACTATAACATTGTCTCCAGGATGGTAACGAATGTCATAATCGTAGTCACTAATCAACTCCACCAAAGACGTTATATCATATTGGCATCTTTTTTATTAAAAACATGTTGAAGGCTTTTGTGATCGGTGTAGACAATGCATTGTGTACCATACAGGTAGTGTCTCAAATCTTCAGAGCAAAAACGACAGCACAAGCTCGAGATCATGTGTTGTCTAATCACTCATGGACTTCAATTGTCTTGATGCGTAAGCTATGACCTTTCCTTGTGCATGAGAACCAACCAAGGCCTGTTTGGATGCTTCACAATAAATGATGAAATTGTCGTTTCCATGGGTAGGGTCAAGATAGGAGCATTGACAACTTGTGCTTAACGCTTCAAAGGCTCCCTCTTTCTCGGACCCCCACTTGAATAGTTTGTCTTTATGTCGAAGAAGTAGTGCTTTCGATTATCCAAAACTTGGCAATAATATCGATAATAACAGCACACCCAAGGGAAGAACGACTTGGTTGGAGGTTTATGGGAACACATCTATTCTTAAATGTGTTATGATCTCAGCCCTTGATTTAATCGATTGAACAGATATAGCAGCGGAATAGCTCAGATTAGACAAATTCAAACAAGAACAATTGATATAAAACGATAAAAGAATTTTGTTATAGAGAGAGAAATATCCGACAAAAGGAATATTGCATTAAGATTGTCGGCCTCAAAGGCACGATTACAGGTGAGTCATCTTTCCTTATAAAGGAAAGAATGACGTAGGCTGATGTCACCTGAAAGTGACATGTAACCGTTTTATAACTACTGATGTTTAACAACTACTGAAGATGTCAACAACTGACATCTCCTTACATGTTCCTAAGTGTTAAACATCTTATTTACAACTACTGAAAAACATAAAACTACTGAACTACAACAACTGAAGAACAACCTCTTCAGTTGTTTACAAGTACTGAAAAGAAAAATAAACAAACTACTGAAAGAAAAGAAAACTACTGAAGAAGAAAAACATCACACAACTGAAGAAGCCCTCTTCAGCTGTTGTCATCAGCTGTTGACATCAGCTGATGTCTTCAGTACTTGAACATCAGACTTTGTCTTTCAGCTGTTGATCTTCAGTCTTTGTCTTCAGTACTTGTTGAAGTCTTCAGACTTTAGATCTTCAGCTGTTGTCTCAGTCTTTGTCTTCAGTACTTCAGACGTACTTCAGCAGTTGTATTCTTCAGACTTTGTAGAACAGCTGATCAGGTCTTCTTCAGCTGTTGTGATGTCTTGTGGGACTTAGAGGTTTCTCTGATCAGGCTCATTGGTTCTTTTGGTCCAACAAACCCCCCTGAACCAATGCAGCCAAAACCTCTAAGTTATTGACGAGTCCCACTTATTTTGGCAGATAGATTGGTCTCTTATCCTCTTGATCAGATGAGAAGTGACCCTTTTTCAGCACCGGCCTGGGAAGAAGTCTCTGATGATCTGTTTGGCATGATATGGTTGGAGCTCTGTTTGGGGACTTGGACACCGAGCTGTTGCCCCAACCATGAGATCTACTTCCCGTGTATCAGCCTATATGATTCCTGGTGTAAGCCCTTAAAAACATGATTTGCTCATCCATTGTCAGCACCTCGGGCACACCATCAAATAATCCTTCTCGGCCATACACTTCAGATATGTACTTGGCCTGTTTTCCATTCTTGAGCTCAACCGTGGTTATTTGTCTATAAGCAAACTCATCTGGATGAGTTCCTTCTAAGAGCAGGTTGAGCTCTTCTTGTTTGAAGTTTTCAAGTCGTTTGTAAACCAATCCCTTCTTTATAATTTTGTTCTCTAACATCTTTTGAGGTGGTTGTTTGGCTTCATAGGCTTTCTTGAACTCTTCAACAATTCCCAAGGGGACACTACAAGCACCACAGTGATGTCTTCGTCGACAACTCTCTTCACTTGGCCCTTGTATCTGAAGGAATTTCTTTCTTGACAATCGGTGTGCCACCCTAGGATCAGGCCATATCCTTACTCTTTCCCTTTGGTATTGAAAGGTATTAGCAAGGGTGTACAATCTTAATACTTCTTCTTCATGCTGATCATTGAAGAGGATGTAGCATATGCTTTGTCAATGCTTTTCAGCATTTCCTCATCATGTTTTGCATCTGTTCCTCTTCAATCTTTATCATTACATCATGCATTTGAGAAGCAGGAGTGATGGACATTGGTTTAGCCTTAGGCAAAGTAATGACTGCAGAGAGTGGCAGTCTGTCTTCATCCTCCTCTTCATCTTCATCAGGCCTCAGTACCTTTCTTTTCTTTTGGCTAGGTACATCACTGGCAATGGGTTTTAGGGGTAAAGGATTTGGTTTTGTGGGTTGGATGGTTGGTTTAGAGGGTAAAGGAGTTGTTTTAGTGGGTTGTGGAGATAGTGATTTTGAGGATTGAGGCTTTTCAGACTGTTTTAGCATTTTGGCTGTAAGGGAGGCTTTGGTAAATTTTGTCAGTTCTTTTCGATTCCCAACACCAGCTTCATTCAGTACCTCAATCACTAAACCTTTGGAGTATTCTTCAGACGAACAAATCTTGGTGGTTATTGCCAAGATGTTGTCCCTGGTCCAGGCCCTTATTTCCATTAGAGATCTTCCCAGTATTTAGCTATAAATCTGATCATTATCTCCAGCCTTTCTCTTTCTAAGGCATCATAGCTAGCCCATCTTGAATTGATCTCCTCTGTTTCCATCCTTCTGATCTCGGAGTCTAGTTGTTTGATGTCAAAACCCTGCCTATACAACTGCTCAATGATTTTATCCATTGAACGGTTATGGTTGGCGTCAGCTTCTTTCACCATATCCTTCAGCTCCTTCTCCTTCTCAGACTCTCCTTTTCTCTTTTGATATGTGACATGAAAGTCTTTTTGACTTTCATTCACTTCAGCTCCCTTCACACTCTCCTTCTCCTTCTCATTTACAACCTCAGATTCTTTCGCCTTCTCCCCATCTATCCTCTTCCTTTTTCCTTTAACTAACTGACTCTCCCCCTTTTTGGTTGCATTGGGTGCAAGGGTTTGAGCAGTAGAAAGGGAGTTAGTCACCAACTCCTCCACCAAGGGTTGTATATTGTAGGAAGCCTCTCATCAATGGCTTTGATCACTATATCTGTGATCATGGGAGTGATGAGAGGTAGGGATTTTGAAGGGTAGCAACTGATTGATCAGGATGGTTCTGTTCCTGAGAATCAGTGCCGAAAGCAGAGGCTGGTGGCGGAAGTATATACTGGCTCAGTGTGTAGGGGACCTTCAGAAGAAGGTGCCATCTGTGGGTGTATTGTGGTGGCAGATGGACTTGCATCCTGAGACATCTTGGCCAGCAGCTCTTTGAGTCTGCTAACCTCATCCTCGAGAATGGTGTTTTGAGCAACTACATCATAGAAGAAGCTCAGGTCATCATCAGTTGTTACTGAATCACCTGACCTCCTGACAAAGTCAGAATGAACATGCCTTGAGTGTAGATCAATTATAGCATGTGCCCCTTGTTCTCGGTTCTGGGGACTTCCAGCCTCAGGACTATGTCCTTCATCAGCTGTTGCCGCTGGTGAGGACTTAGAGATGTTACCAACTGCATCCTGGTCATTTGCTGAGTCAGGAGCAGTGGCAGCCTCACCAGAAGTTCGCACCTCCTTATCTACACTAGAAGATGGAACATGATAACCCCTGTGCTGTGGGTTGACAGAAGCATTGTGATCCTCCCCTCAGGTGTTGAGGTTATCCCAGTAGTAATTGGTGTCTGGGTGGGGGGTGAGGAATGCAACTGCGTCAGCACTTTTGCAACAATGATAGTAGGGCTTTGAGGGGCGGTTGCATCAGGAGAAGGTGTGGAAGCAGTGTGCACCCGGGACAAGTGGTGCTCTTCAATGGTAATCCCCTCAAGTGAGGAGGATCCCAGCATTGTGGCTTCCCTTTGAGTGATTGCTTCAGGTTCCTTTTGAGAGAGGAAACCTGAGCGGCTTCAGTTGGTGGAGTCACAGTCTCTACTGGGGGGTTATTTCCAGCAGAGATAACCTGCGTTGGTGCAGCAGGAGCATCCACAGGGGACTCAATTCCCTGAGTAGCTTTCTTAGGCTTCTTCTTTGTGGGTTTGGAGGGGACTTTGGATGTGGAGGTGGAGGCTGTGGGTTCCAGCTGCGTGGGTTTTCGCAGCTTGGCAGCCTGTTTGAGAGTTTGGTCAGTGTTGTGTCGGGAGTATACCTCCGGCAATACAGCCAAAGCAGGGACTCCCAGACCAACTAGTCCCTCAGCAGAAAGCTGATTCTCTATTATGGCCATTATAAACCGAGGATATAGTATCCAACGGTTAGAAAGTGGTTTTGTGGCCATATCCTTGAGTTCAAGAAAAATTATTTCAGAAAAGTTTAGTGGTTCTTGTTCAAGGATAGAGAACAATACCTGTTGCCATCTGGAAGACAGTTGATCCCAAGAGGAAGTCTTCGGAGCCAGGCAAACATTTACCATATGAAATAATAATCGTTCAGCATCTGGAAAAGTTTCTTCAGGATTGTTGAAGCACTAAGATCCCTGATATCCATGTTGTCCAAAGGAAAGATCAAGTTGGCGCTTAGGATATCCAACAGGGTAGGCAGCATCATCTAACAGTAATATTTGGCGGATGGTAGCAGTAGAGATGACCACCTTATGCGAGTTGATAGATGAATGGATAGATTCTCCATTAACGGTCGCATTCATCCAGAACTGACGTAGCGAATCGGCATAAATGATTGGATTTAAAAGGAAAGCCGTTTTTAGTGGGGATTGGACCATAAGATCTATAGCATTTTCAAATTTGGTCCAGAAGGGCGATTTTATGAGGTACGCGACACATTGTGTCGAGGTTTGAGTTGCATGGTCGCCATTAATGAAGGTGAAAGGTTTTCAGAGCTTTTGAAAAGTTAGGTCGTGAAAGAATGAAAAACTCTGAAAGAGGGATCAGGTATATATAGGGTACGGGTTATGAAACGACTGAAGTTTTGGTGTTAGTCATCAGTATTTGAAGCTACTGATGACGTGGTATTAACTTTCAGACGTTTGAAACGACTGATGGTATTGGTGTGGTCAGCAGTTATAAAACAACTGAAGACATGGTGTTTACTATCAGACGTTGAAACAACTGAAGTCTCTGATTTAGGCATCAGTAGTTTTAAAAACTACTGAAGACAAGGGGACATCAGATGTTGAAACAACTGAGGACTTGGTTAGTCATCAGTTGTTGTAAACAACTGAAGACTTGGTGTTAGTCATCAGTAGTTGTGAAACTACTGAAGACATGGTATTGCTTCAGTTGTTTATAAAGAAACAGCAGTTTGTGAACTACTGAAGAGAGAGTACTCATCAGTAGTTGTCGTCAATTCATAGCCTTTCAGCTGTTTCATACTGTCCTCAACACTTACTCATCAGCTTTTAGCTGTTTTCAGTTGTTTCATAGGACATCAGTACTTATCTGTTTCTACTGATTTCAGTAGTTGTAACTACATCAGTAGTGTAGAACAGATAAAGTACAGTACTTAAAGCATTTAGCCTTCAGTAGTTATAAAAACTACTGAGGGTAAAATAACTCATCAGTACTTATATGTGACATGGTTACCAATGATCATCAGTAATTACTGAGATCATCAGTAGTTGTCACTTATTCTAGCTGCAGCATACCAAGCCTTAACACCAGGTTGTGGAAAGTTGAACTATCCAAAGGCTTAGTAAAAATGTCTGCAAGCTCATCAGCACTAGGCACAAACATAGGATTAATTAGACCCTTTTCAAAACAATCTCTTATAAAATGATGTCTAATTTCTATATGTTTGGTCCTAGAGTGCTGGACAGGATTTTTGACAATGCAAAGAGCTGAAGCACTATCCATTAATAATGGAGTCTTAGTCTCTGTAATGCCATAATCCAAAAGTTGATTCTGAAGCCAGAGTATTTGGGATGTACAACTTGCAGCAGCAATGTACTCGGCTTCAGCAGTGGATGTAGCAACAGATGTTTGTTTCTTACTCTGCCAAGAAATCAAACAGTTGCCTAGGATTGGCATCCACCAGAAGTTGATTTCCTGGTCAACTTACATCCTGCATAGTCACTATCAGAGAAAGCAACTAATTTGCAAGAATGTCCAGTGGAATACCATAAGCCTAGAGATTGTGTGCCTTGCAGATATCTAAAGATCCTCTTGACTGCAATCAGATGAGACCTTAGGTGCAGCCTGAAATCTAGCACAAACACATGTAGCAAAATAATATCTGGTCTAGAAGCTGTTAAATACATCAAGGAACCAATCATACATCTGTAAAGGGTTTCATCAACACCTTTACCTTTCTGATCAACATCCAATTGTGTGGTGTTGCACATGGGAGTAGAACAGGATTTACAGTTTTGTAAATCAAACTTATTCAAAAGATCTTTTGTGTATTTAGACTGATGAATGAAAATTCCATCAGCTTTTTGTTTGATTTGCAAACCTAGAAAGAACTGTAATTCTCCCATTGCACTCATTTCAAACTTCTGTTGCATTAAGGTTTGGAAATCCTCACACAATTGGGGATCAGAGGATGCAAATATAATATCATCAACATAAATTTGAACAAGTAGCTTATGCTGATCCACCTTCTTAATAAATAAAGTTTTATCTATGGAGCCTCTAGTGAAATTATTCTGTAGAAGAAAGTTTGATAAGGTCTCATACCAAGCTCTAGGTGCTTGTTTCAACCCATAAAGAGCTTTATCAAGCTTATATACCCATTCTGGGTGCTTATTATCCTCAAAGCCTGGTGGTTGACACACATAAACTTCTTCTTTTATTGTACCATATAGAAAAGCACTTTTGACATCCATTTGAAAAACTTTAAGATTGTGGAGTGCAGCATAGGCTAAAAACAATCTAATTGCCTCCAGTCTGGCTACAGGGGCAAAGGTTTCATCATAATCAATACCTTCTTCTTGTGCAAACCCCTGCACAACCAGTCTGGCCTTGTTCTTAACAATTAGCCCATTTTCATCAGTTTTATTCCTAAACACCCATTTAGTGCCTATTGCACACTTACCTGGGGGTAGAGGAACAAGCTCCCACACTTGCTGTTTCTTGAACTGAAGAAGCTCAAGCTGCATGGCTTCAACCCATCCATTGTCCCTCAAAGCAACATGATAGTTCTTCGGCTCTAGCTGACTGATGAAGAGAGCATAGAAGCAGAAATTGGACAACTGGCTTCTGGTTGAGACACCAGCATTGATATCACCAAGGATTTGAGATATTGGGTGATTTTCAGCTCTTGGTAAACAATCAAATCTGTGCAAGTGTTTGTAGGGTCTTCAGCAGCAGCAGATGTTGATGCAGATTCTTGAAACCATGAAGATGGTGGCAACTCAAATGAAGTTGAGGATGCAGAAATCTCATCAGCATTTGTTGTGGATGGTGCGGCTGGAGCTACAGGAGCATCAGGTTTAGAGGACTCAGGCAGTTGATCACTAAACCTGAAGAGGTGATTACTACTATCATCATCATCATCAGTAGTAACACCAGGTGGTGAACTGTTGACAGGAGCAACAGCAGGAGATTGATAAGGAACATATTGCAGTATGTCCAAATCAAAGAGCTCCACAGGGCTTTGTGGAATCTTGTCCTTTGGAGATTCATTGAACTTGACATGTAAAGTCTCTTCAACCATCTTTGTTCTGCAGTTGAAGACTCTGTATGCCTTGCAAGTTGATGAATAACCAACAAAATACCCTGCATCCACCTTAGGATCAAATTTCTGGAGCTGATCCTTTGTGTTGAGAATGAAACAGGGACACCCAAATGCTCTAAAAAATGAAATGAGAGGGGCCAAATGATGTAGAACTTCATATGGAGTCTTCATCAACCTCTGATTTATTAGCACTCTATTCTGCACATAGCATGCTGTGTTGACAGCTTCAGCCCAAAAGGTCAATGGCAGTCCAGAATCAGCCAACATAGACCTTGCAGCTTCAATGAGGGTCCTGTTCTTTCTCTCCACAACTCCATTCTGTTCAGGAGTTCTTGGAATACTAAACTGTCTCTTTATCCCTTGGAAAGGTAGAATTCATCAAGTGTATTGTTCCTGAATTCTGTTCCATTATCACTCTAATACACTTGACTGAGAGGGAATACTGCTTCTCAGCATACAACACAAAGTTTATGATCTTCTGTGCAGCTTCATCCTTTGAATGTAGAAAGAAAGTCCATACAAATCTGGAGTAATCATCCACAATTACCAGACAGTATTTTTTCTGTGCCATGCTCATCACTCTCACAGGACCAAAGAGATCCATGTGAAGAAGTTGTAAGCAGGCAGTGGACTTTGGTTCTTCAATAGGTGGAAATGAACCTTGTGCTGTTTTCCTTTCAAACAAGCAGTGCAGTTGTTTTCACACTTGAACTCCTTCATAGGCATTCCCCTTACTAAACTATGGTGTATCAGCTGATTCATGTTCTTGAAATTAACATGTCCCAGCCTTCTATGCCATAGATTAGATTCTTGAGGAGAGGCCTTGGAAAATAGGCAAGGATGGCCTTTGAGATCAATTTTCTTGGAAAGATCTAAGGCATACACTCTTCCTGTCCTGTTGGCCTTCAGGAGAGTGTGAGCATCCAATACCTTGTCAATCAAACTCAGAACTTTGGATGACAGAATCCTGCAGTTCTGGCTTGTGAAAAGGGCAACATGTCCTTTGTCACACAATTGACTGACACTCAAAAGATTATACTTGAGATTTTCCACATGGAAACAAAGCCCTTCCCGATGATGTAACCTCTTGCATCATTGCCAAAGGAAACAAATCCCTTCCTTCCTGGAGAGTAGTCATTAAGAAGTGAGTTGTTCCCAGTCATATGCATAGATCCACCACTGTCTACATACCAGATGCTACTTTGGCATGTTGAAGAAACCTGCATAAATAAACAATCAGTTAGTTTTGGAGACCCAAACCTTTTTGGTTTTGGGCCTGGTCTCATCAACAGATGGTAAACTAACAGGTTTATTGGACACAATAGCTTGAGGTGAAGGAGATGGTGTAGAAGAGGAATCCTTCGGCTTGGATCTCCTTTTCTGGGGTTTCAACACAGGGCCATCAAGTTGGTTAACTCTTCCAACAGATGTTGAACCATCATTACCAGCTGTGTCTGATTCTGGGAGAGAGCTTTCAGCTCTTCAGACACATTGGTATTGGTGTTTGATGATGAGTTCTTGTGTTGCACCATCTTCTTTTGAGCAACCTCAGCTATTGCCTGTTGCACTCCTTCCTTTTTAGATTTCTTTTTGGTCATAGGAGTAACAGGATTTGATGCTGCTGGTACAAACTTGGACTCAAACTCAGTTTTCATTTTAGCCAAGTTTTCTTTAATTTTCTCTTTTTGTTTGAGTTTGGATCCCTTTTTGTACCAACAATCATCTGTGAGATGATTGAATAGACCACATATTTCACATGGTTTCTTCTTCATCTTCTGTTGATCATCAACTAAAGAAGATGAAACTACTGAAGACTTGCTCTTCAGCAGTTTAGAAGCACTTTTTGCCTTCTTGTCAACTTCCTTAGTAGGCTTCAAATCCTTCCTACTGACAGTTTTCTTCTCTTCAGTGCTGTAGTCATTAGGATTTGAACTCCAGATGTTATCCCCTGCTCTCCAGTACCCTCAGTACTTCTAGGGATAACACTTGGGTTGATCAACTCATTGATCATGTGAGTGTCAGCAGTTGAACCATCAATATCAGCTGATAGGTTCACAGAGGGATTACTACTGACTTCAACTACTGATGGTGCTTTATCAAGTAGTGAATCACATGATGAGGTGGATTGGTCATTACTTTCTCCATCAGATTCGCTCCTGCTCTTGAAGCAAAAACTGTAGGAGGAGCAGTGTGATTATACCAATTCCAAACTTCACATTGGAAGCTGTTTGCTTACTAAGAAGCATTTCAAAGCCCTTGCAAGATTGTACCCATCGATCACACTCTACTGGGTGACAGCAAGAGTATCTTTGAGGTCTTTGTACTTCTCTAAGAGTACATCCTCCCTAGCCTTATCATCAGAAATTGGCATTTTAATTTGTAAATCTCATCAGTTTTCTCTTTTAGCACAGACTCAAACTCAGCTTTATTTTTGGAAATTGTTTGTTCTAGCTCTACATTTTTATTGATTAAAGCCACATTTGCTCTAATAGAGGCAAATGCTGCTATGCAAGTTTCAGAACATAATTTGGCCTTAGCCTCAGAGGATACCTGTGATACCTGTGTTGAAGAGGTATTTGAGGATGATCCATCAGAGGATTCCAAAGCCATGAGAGCTAGATTTCCAAAAGGATGCTCACCACCATGTTGACCAGCACCTGAGAACAGTTGTTCAGTACCAGACACATCATCTGGTAAACTGCTCCAGTCAACAACTCCTGGTGTGAAGAAGCTGTGTTGTTGAAGTTGATTAGGTTGATGAGATTGGGATGGTTGAGGCTCAGGGAGTGCATGTGGTTGCTGAGCAGTGGGTGCTTGAACCTGGCCTGGTTGTGGCATGTAATAGCAGGGGTATGGATATGGCATTGGCCCCTGTGGAACAAAATATGCAGGAGATTGTGGTTGATGATGATAACCAGAATTGACAGGTTGTTGCCCTTTGTTTTGTTGACTATTGCCAGGGAAAGTCACAAAAGGTGCAGGAGAGTTAGATCCAGATGATCTACACTCTCTTGCAAAGTGCCCAAGCCTGTGGCATTTATGGCACTTCAACTTACTCTTGTCAAAACCAACTTTGGTTTTGCCAGAGAGTCCTGGGAATTTCCTTCCAGTTCTTTTGTAGAACTTCTGAGATCTGATATTTATCAAGGCATTTGGCTCAAAATATCCATCTCTTCTAAGTCATCATCAGCAATCCCCTTGAGATCATCCATGATGAAACATAGATTGTCACTATTACTACCAGCAGAATAACTATCAACACTCACAAAGGCAGGCTCAGAAGTGTTTGTAGAGAAATCAATATGCTCATCATACTGGCTTTCAGATGACGCATATTCTGACTCTTGATGTCCAATCAGGGCAGTGTTCCCTTGGACAAAATCCTCAGTGAGCTTGCCAGATGAAACCAATTCCTTTTCTGCTCTATCTCTCTCTCGAATGTAAGCAGTTTCCCATGAAGTTGGGTGAGAGATAGGCGATCAACATCAGCATTTGAGCGTAGAACAATGGTATATGTGTTCCATCTCTCAGGCAGTGATCTTAAGAATCTATGGTTCATCTGACTCCTGGTATATTCATGTTTAACCATTTTCAATTCAGAGATTAAACATGAAAACCGCTCAAATGTTGAGTCAGAGTCTCACCCTTTCTATGAGAGAAAGTTTCATATTGTTGGGCGAGGATTTCCCTGTTGTTTGCTAAAACCTCATCAGTACCACCAAATTGTTCTTTGATGGCATTCCAGAGGTCATGAGCAGACTCACAATGCAGAAGCCCAGAGTAAATCTCATTAGGAATAGCCATAGCCAAAATTCCATGGGCTTTTGCATCGATTTCAAACAACTTCTTGTCCTCATCGGAGTATTGCTCCTTCTTCTTTGGAACCAACTGGTTTGTTTCCGGATCATTCACCATTGGCTTATGTGGTCCATGTACCACAGATGTCCAACAACCTGAGCTATTGACAGACAGGTGATGGAGCAATCTTCTCTGCCAAATGTTATACTCATTCCTCACCAAGATCGGAGGCTTGGTAGAGGATCCAGTATTGAAAGGATCATTCGAAGAAGTAGTCATTGTGAAAATCAGACAGATTCAAGTAAAATCACAATAAATTTAGCTCAAAACCACACAGAACCTCAAATAAAACGGCCAGAAGCGATACACTCTCAATCTCTATAACAGATCCTTGCGAATTTTGCTAATTCGATTAAACTTAGAGCGATTGAACAGTTTCAATGATCAATTGTTAGATCGATCAATGATTAACCTGCTCTGATACCATTTGTTATGATCTCAGCCCTTGATTTAATCGATTGAACAGATATAGCAGCGGAATAGCTCAGAATTAGACAAATTCAAACAAGAACAATTGATATAAATGATAAAAGAATTTTGTTATAGAGAGAGAAATATCCGACAAAAGGATATTGCATTAAGATTGTCGGCCTCAAAGGCACGATTACAGGGAGTCATCTTTCCTTATAAAGGAAAGAATGACGTAGGCTGATGTCACCTGAAAGTGACATGTAATCGTTTTAAACTACTGATGTTTAACAACTACTGAAGATGTCAACAACTGACATCTCCTTACAAATGTTCCTAAGTGTTAAACATCTTATTTACAACTACTGAAAAACATAAAACTACTGAAATACAACAACTGAAGAACAACCTCTTCAGTTGTTTACAAGTACTGAAAAGAAAAATAAACAAACTACTGAAAGGAAAAGAAAACTACTGAAGAAGAAAAAAACCATCACAACAACGAAGAAGCCCTCTTCAGCTGTTGTCATCAGCTGTTGACATCAGCTGATGTCTTCAGTACTTGAACATCAGACTTTGTCTTTCAGCTGTTGATCTTCAGTCTTTGTCTTCAGTACTTGTTGAAGTCTTCAGACTTTAGATCTTCAGCTGTTGTCTCAGTCTTTGTCTTCAGTACTTCAGACGTACTTCAGCAGTTGTATTCTTCAGACTTTGTAGAACAGCTGATCAGGTCTTCTTCAGCTGTTGTGATGTCTTGTGGGACTTAGAGGTTTCTCTGATCAGGCTCATTGGTTCTTTTGGTCCAACATTAACAGCTTCCACCTTTGCAGGGTCAATGTGAATTCCTTGCCTATTCACCACGTGTCTTAGAAATTGAACTTCCTCGAGCCAAAATTCACACTTTGAGAATTTCGCATACAGTTGTTCTTTCTTCAACAACTCAAGAACTTGTTACATATGTAGTTCATGATCGATGTGGGACTTGGAATAGATAACTACATCAATGAAGATGATCACAAGCTTGTCGAGATAAGGCTTGCATACTTGATTCATGAGATTCATGAAGACAGCAGGAACATTTGTTAAAGCAAAAGGCATAACCATGATCTCATAATGCCCATATCGAGTACAAAACATGGTCTTTTGGATATCATCATCATGGACTCGTAATTGATAATAACCAGAATGCAGATTAATCTTCGAGAATATGGCAGCTCCTTGAAGTTGATCAAACAAGTCATCGATACGAGGAAGAGGATAGTTGTTATTGATGGTAAGCTTGTTAAGTTCACGATAGTCGATGCACAAACGAAATGAACCATCTTTGTTCTTCACGAACAGAACAGGTGCACCCCAAGGCAAAGAGCTAGGACGTATGAAGCCCTTCTTGGATAGTTCTTGTAGTTGACTAGATAGCTCTTGTGTAGAGTTTATATGAAGAGGCTAAAGCAACCTAAACACCCAAAATCTTTTCTGCATGCATGCTACACAAGTACTGAAGAAGAATGCTTCAGAACTTTCACACAAACAACAGAAATATTCTAAGTGTGAAATCTTCCGAAGCCAAGATCAATATATTCTGAAGCCAAAGATGAAGTCTTCCGAAACTTCAATGACAAAGCCTTCTGAAGCTCAACAACTAGAAGACAGATTTCTTCCAAAGACTTTTAACACATGCTTTATCTGATGTACTTTTCTTAAAGCTGGACCCATTTCCGCTGTAACTCTGTAAAGTCACCAACTTACATGAGTTAGTGAAAAGGTCCAATTCCAAATCTGATATGGAAACTAGAACCATGTTTAAGTCCTTACTCATCACTCTTGAAGACTTTGATACCTGGTGCCTAAGAATGGAAGGTTTCATCAGGTCTCTAGACTCAAGAATGTGGGAGTATGTTGAGAATGGACCTTACATACCATACACCCCTTCTACTACTGGTGGTGGTATGATTACGAAGGCTATGGCTGACTACTCAGATGAAGACAGAAAGAGAGTAGAGATTGACCGGAAGGCCATAATAGCCCTTCAGACTGCTCTTCCTAACTCTGTATACAGAGGTTTTAAGAAATGCAAAACAACTAAGTAGTTATGGGATGCATTGAAACTGATGTATGAGGGTTCCTCAGAAGCCAAGGAAATCAAGAAGGATCTCCTGAAGCAGTAGTTTGAAAACTTCACCTTCAAAGCAGGTGAAACCATGACTAACAATACTTCAGGTATGTTGAGATTGTGGATGCCCTAGTGGATGGAGGAGTTGCAGAGATATTGTAAGAAAGTTCATGTCCTCACTTCCTAGGCAATGGACACACTACTCTATGGTGATCAAGAGAACTGAGAACCTCAATATTCTTACTCTAATAGAGTTATATAGGATTCTTAGTGGCTACTAGATGGAGATGAACATGCAAGGTTCATCTAGAAACTCCAACAATCAAATGGGCTCAGCCCTCCATGTGGTTGAAAGGGAAAGCACAGAACCCCAACTTCATCTCATATGCTACCCTGAAAACTCACAAAAGGGTCCTTTCATCACCTTCCCGAAGACACTAAGGAGAGTTACATTCAAGGAAGCCCATTCCAAGAGACAAGCTCTTCTCAGGCCTTTGTGTCTTCTGATAAAAGTTGTGGAGGATTTGTTTTCACCCTTGAAGACCTGGACTGTATCCATCCAGATGGTCTGGAATACATGGAGATAGTCCAGCAGATGGCTCTTCTCACTCATAGAGCCAAGAAGTTCTACAAGCAGACTGAAAGAAAGTTCCCCAGCAATGCAGCCAGTGGAAAGTTTGGAATAGACAAAAGCAATGTCAAGTGTTACAACTGTAACCTGATGGGCCACTTTGCTAGAGAGTGCAAGGCACCAAGAATAATTGGTGGCCAAGCATATTCTAGACTAAACTACACTTGCAAAGCTCCTCGGAATGACAAGCCAAAGCAACATGCTGTAGTAGCTGTTGAAGAAGGCTTTGACTAGATTTTTCAAGTGGAAGATACTTCTCCAAACCAAGCACTAATGGCAGATCATGATGAAGCCAAGATATTAGGACATCTCTGTACCCCTGAATGTATTGCTAAAGTTAACAGGTACAGGTCTTATAACTTGGAAGTGCGATCTGATCTTGAGTCCTTAAGCATACTAAAGGCTGATTTTAGAAAAAATAGAAAATGAGTATAAACTAAAGATAGAGGACTTAGAGAAAAAAATATCAGTTTTGAAACATGAGCATACAAACCCAAGACTCAAATCAAGGATCTAATAACTAAGTTAACTGAATGCCAGGTTGAGCTTGTGATCAGCAAAGCCAGGGCAGAAAAATGTGTTCTTGAAGAAAAGACCTTCAAGAACATGATATCCTCATCCCTACGCAACAAGGTGTGCTATCAAAACAAGCAGGACTGGGATCCAATGAGATAGCTCCAGCATACACAATCTTGTCTGTAAGACCTCCAAGGTGTGGAACTTGTGAAGATGAGCTTCCTCTCATAGATCCCTTAAAGGAAAAGGATGAAGAAGAGATAGTGAAGAATTCCTCTAAGAAGGGTGAAGAGGAGTATTCTAAGAAGTGCCACTATCCCTCTGAGGAGAAGAAGAATACTTTGATGACCAAGCCTATAAGAAAGAACTTGATCAGAAAGCGCAAAAGAAAAGCAAGGAAGCCTCAAGAGATCAAGGCTACTTTTGACTCAAGTAGAAACATGTTTTTATCTCTACAGGGTTTGAAGTGGTAAAGACTGAAGACATCAACCTCAATTCTTCTGCTAACAGTTCTGGTTCATGTTCAAATTATCTCAGCACTAAGAAGAAGGCTAATCTGTTGTGTACCACTACTACACAACCTAGACCATCCAACTCCAAGAACAGTCTCCAGCCCAAAAGGACTTTCTCAGCATCTACAAAGATGAAGGTGGAGAAGGGATGTGACCAAAGTCAGTCTTGTTAAGAAGATTCTTCAGAAGAAGTCAATAGTGTGTGTCATGTGTGAAAGTAATTCTCATCTGGCCAAGGATTGTCCATACAATCCAAGAGGTACTCTTCATATGACCAAGCCAAGGACTTCCAAGAGTTTTAAGAAGATTTTGGCTTCGGAAGGAAAATATCTTTCCTTCGGACGCTCCAAAACTATGAAGAAGGCAAGTGGAAAATATGTTTCCTTCGGAAGTTCCAAAACAAAGAAAATTTGGTCACGGAATGAAGGAATACATCCAAAGCACTAAAGTCTGCCGCAGTCTTTGCAGACTCTTCTAAAGGCCCGGTCATCAAAACTTCTGAAGTATCAAAAGCTTCCGAAGTGTTGAAGGTCAAGTCCAAACTTCCAAAGTTGGTGTGGAAGTCAAAGAAAGACCAAGTGACTGGATGTTCTCCATCAGCAATAGCTCAAGATCCTCAAAGCACAACCGTAGGATCTATTACTGTTGCATTACCTTCTTTTTCTATTACTGAGCCCAAGACAAACAAAGCTTGGGTTTCCAAATGTAACTAATCATTTTCTTTGTGCAGGGACAGCTGAAGACAAACAAAGTGTCTAGATCATTGATAGTGGCTGTTCCAGGCACATGACAGGCAATAGGTCATTACTCCAGAACTTTGAATGGATTTATGGAAGGTCAATTGCTCTTGGAGGAGATGAAGGTGGTTATATTTCTAGAAGGGGCAAGGTCACAAATGGTAAGCACAACATTGAAAAGGTAAACATTGTCAAGGAGCTTGGGTACAATCTTCGGAGTGTATCCCAATTTTGTGATTAGAGTCATAGCATGCTCTTTACTAACCATGAGTGCATTGTTCTCAAGCCCAGGGTGGTCATTCCTCATGAGCATATCCTACTTAGAGCCCCCTGAAAAGGGAACATGTACAAGATGGATTTGCAAGAAACATCTCCCTCTGGAGAAGTTTCATGCTTTTTGTCTAAAGCAAATAGTGATGGGTCTTTCCTATGGAATAAAAGAATGTGCCATGTAAACTTTAAGAACATGAAAAAATAATTAAGGATGATTTGGTAAATGGAATGCAAAAGAAAGAGTTTACAAGTGATGACCATTGTGTTGCATGCCTGAAAGGAAAGCAACATAAGGTATTTCACAAGCCTAAGGAAAGGAACTCCATCGCTACTACCCTACACTTATTACATATGGATCTCTTTGGCCCCGCTAGTGTAATGAGTCTAGGAAGGACCTCATATTGTTTGGTGATCACAAATGACTTTACAAGATTCACTTGGGCCTTTTTCCTTAGAACTAAGGATGAGACTCCTAGGATTCTGAAGAACTTCATCTTGAAGATTGAAAATCAATCTAGTCACAAGGTCAAATTCATAAGATATGATCAGGGAACTAAATTCAAGAACTAAATCCTTGAAACATTTTGGATTGAAAAAGGTATTACAAAGAAATTCAATGCTCCCAGGACTCCTCACCAGAATGGTGTTGCTGAAAGGAGAAACAAGACACTAATTGAAGCTGCAAGAACCATGTTGTCTGACTCTAAGCTGCCCATCACCTTCTAGGCAGAGGCAGTCAACACTTCCTACTATGTGTAGAACAGAGTTTTAGTAGTTAAGACTCATAGCAAGACTCCTTATGAACTTTGGCACAAGAGGAAACCTTTCATTGGTTTTCTTAGGTTATTTGGATGTCCTTGCACCATCTTGAATACCAAAGATCAAATTGCTAAATTTGTTGAGAAATCAGATGATGGACACTTCATTGGATACTCTTTCCAAGCTAAGGCTTACATAGTATGCAATCTCAGAACTAGAAATGTTGAGGAGTCAGCCAATGTGACTTTCAATGAACACACACCCTGTGTAGCTGGTTCTGGTCCAGATTGGCTGTTTGATCTTGATTTAGTTACCAACTGTTTTAACAAATCTTGTGAGACTATTTCAAGATCTGCAGAAATCTTACCTATAGGTGATCCTGATCCAAGATTTGAGCTTAGACAATCTTCAAGCAATAAATCTTCAGCTCTAGTTGGAACTACTTTTGCAAGTGAAGTTTCTATCACAACCACAATAATAAACTCAGCTAATACATCTGGTGTGCCTTCAAATTCCAACTCAGAGGCTCCACAAGCAGATAAAGATACTTCAAATGTGGAAGACAATGATGGTAGTGGTGACAGTGATCAGGACTTTCTTGATGCTGATAACCACTCCATAGATGACAACATCGATGATGTCACCCACTCATTGGATCAAGTTTCTCTTAATAAGTATGCTGATGTAGTGGGAGAAACATCAAAGCCATATTTAAATTTCTCAAATTTAGATCTCTCTCAACAACTTGTTGTGATCCCTTAGCTTAGGATCCATAAGTCTCATCCCACTACAAACATCATTAGAGATGTTGTCACTGGGGTAAGGACAAGTGGACAAACCCATGAAGCAAATGTTTGTCTACACTCTTGTTTCTTGTCCTAGATAGAGCCAAAGAAAGTTGATGAGGCTCTAAGGATGGAAGTTGGGTTGAAGCTATGCAAGAGGAGTTGCTTCAATTCAAAAGACAGAAAGTTTGGAACCTTTGTCCTCTTCCTCATGGGAAGACTGCCATTGGAACCAAATAGGTGTTTAAGAACAAGAAGGATGATAGAGGCATTATCATTAAGAATAATGCTAGACTAGTTGTTCAAGGATACACACAAGAAGAAGGAATTGACTACACTGATGTCTTTGCTCCAGTAGCAAGATTAGAAGCTGTTAGGATATTTCTGGCATTTGCTACATCTAAGAACTTCAAGGTCTATCAACTTGATGTGAAGTGTGCTTTTCTTTATGGAGTGATTGATGAAGAGGTGTATGTCAAACAACCACCTGGTTTTGCAGATCCTGATCATCCTGATTATGTCTACAAGCTTAACAAAGCTCTTTATGAGCTGCATCAGGCACCCAAGAAGTGGTATGCGACCCTATCTCAGTATCTTTGCAAACATGGATATAGGAGAGGTACTCTAGATGGAACTCTCTTCATCAAAGGATAGGGAAATGACATATTGCTAGTTTAAGTGTATGTAGATGACATCATCTTTGGTTCAACTAATTCAAAGCTCTACAAGACTTTAAGAAGCTGATGAATGACAGATTTGAAATGAGTGCCATGGGGTGTTAGGATCAACGATCTACGTTTGATTGATTAGAGATTATTGTAGTGGAATTTTAACAAATCATTTAGCCAATTCACAAGATAATAATAGACATTCAAAGCAAGAGTGAACGATTATAGAAGAAATTCTGCGAATCAAAGATTTCATTCAAGACGCACTTTCGTGGTGGCAAAATGTCACACATACAATCAGGTCAATCATCCCTTATATAGGAATGTCGTGGTGGAACATTCCTTATATAGGAGATGTGACGTCTGCTGATATCATTTAATAGTGACATCTAACAGAATTATTCAAACAACTGAAACACAACTACTGAAGATGTCAAAACAGCTGACATCTTCTTACAAAAATACTAAGTGTTATCGGTTACTACAACTACTGAAAAGAAACTACTGAAACTACAACGACTGAAGAACATGCTCTTCAGTCGTTTTATAAAAACTTAAATGAAAAGAAAACTACTGAAAGGAAATCATCACAACAACTGAAGAATGCTTCTTCAGCTGTTGTAACAAACTCTGAAGGCTTCAGTACTTGTACTTGAACGTCAGTTGTTGTCATCAGCTGATGTCTTCAGCTGATGTCTTCAGCTGTTTTCTTCAGCTGTGGATCTTCAGACTTTGATCTTCAGTTGTTGACCTTCAGTACTATAGTTCTTCAGCTGTTGATCTTCAGACTTTGATCTTCAGTTGTTGACCATCAGTACTTTAGTTCTTCAGGTGTTGATCTTCAGACTTTGATCTTCAGCTGTTGAAGTCTTTGGTACTTGTACTTCAGCTGTTGCTCTTCAGACTTTATAAAACAGCTGATCAAGTCTTCAGCGGTTGTTGTGATGTCTGTGGGACTTAGAGGTTTTTCTGATCCGGCTCATTGGTTCTTTTGGTCCAACAAACTCCCCCTGAACCAATACAGCCAAAACCTCTAAACTTATTGAAAATGTCCCACTTACTATGGCAGAATGATTGGTCTTTTTGTCTTCTAGATCAGCTCAGAAGTGACCCTTGTAAGCACCGGCCTGGAAGTAGTCTCAAAATTTTGATTGGCAAAGTATGAATGGGAACTCTGTTTTGGGGAACTAGACATAGAGTTGTTACCCCATTCATGAGATCTACTTCCCAACAATGAGTCTGTATGACTCCTTGGTATAGGCCTCTAGGAAGGTGATCTGTTCCTCCATGGTCAGCTCTTCAGCACCTCCTTCGAATAAAAATTCGGCCCATAGTACTCAGATAGGTATTTGGCCTGTTTCCCATTCTTTAGCTCCACAGTTGTTATTATTCTATAAGCAAATTCATGAGGTTGATTACCTTCAAGGAACAACTAGAGCTCATTTTCCCTGACTTCTTCAAGCCTCTTATAAACTAACCCCTTTTTCACCATTTTATTTTCAAGCATCTTCTGTGGGGTTTGGTTAGCTTTATAAGCTTTCTTGAAGTCTTCCAGGATTTCCCAGGGTGATACTACAAAGACCAGGGAGATCACTTCATCTACAATCTTTTTCACCTGGCTCATGTATCTCTGTGGAATGTTATTCTTGTGAATTATGTGAGACACCCTGGGATCAGGCCAAATCCTCACTCTCTCCTTCTAATATTGAAAAGTCTGCCTGAGAGTGTATATCTGAGTGCATGTTTCTTCATGTTGATGATGGAAGATGTGGCCGCATAAGCTTTATCAACCCTTCTCAACAACTCCACATCATGCTGCTGGTGAAGTCCTTCTTCTTCTACCTTCACCTTCACAGTTTGTCTCTGGGATTCAGGAGTAATTGTTGGAGGGTGACTTGTGGCCTTCGGCAACTGAATAACAGCTGAGATTGGCAGCCTATCTTTTTCTTCATCATCATCTTCTTCATCATCTTCTAGCCTCAATACCCTTCTCTTCTTCTTCTGGGGTACATCATCGGCTGTTGGTTTTGAGGGTGAGGGAGTTGGTTTGGTGGGTTGTGTTTTTGGGGTAAAGGGATTGTTTTAGTGGGTGGTTGTTTTTGTGTGGGAATGTTGACAGGCTGTTCTAGCATTTTTAAGGTGAGTGTGGCTTTAGATTGCTTGGCTAGCTCAGTCCTGCTCCCCGCACCAGCTTCATTCAAAGCTTCAATAACTAGTCCCTTTGTGTATACCTCAGACGAACAGATCTTGGTGGTTATTGCCAAGATGCTGTCCCTGGACCAAGCCTTGATTTCGATCATCGATCTTCCAAGATATTTTGCTATAAATCTGATCATGATCTCCAGTCTCTCTCTTTCTAACACATCATAACTTGCCCATCTATTCTGGATTTCTTCAATCTCTAGTCTTCTGATCTCAGAGTCAAGTTTGTCTGTGTCATGGCCTTGCCTAAACAGCTGATCAATGATATTGTCCACTGATCTGCTGTGTTCGGCATCAGCCACTTTTACCATTAGCTCCAAGGCTTTCTCTTTTTCCTTTTCTTTTTCGGTCTCCACATCCAACTCCTTCTCCACTATTGTTCCTTCTGTTTCCTTCACTTTCCCTTCTGCACTCCTCTTTCTTTTTGCTTTCACTGACTTAATCGCCCCCTTTTTGGTTGCCCACAACCTCCTCTATCAATGGTTGTATTACTGAGGAAAGCCTCTCATCAAGGGTTTTGATCACTATGTCAATTATTATAGGTGTGATGAGAGGGAGAGAATTTTGAAGGATAGCAGCTATCTGCTCAGGGGGGTTCTGTTCCTGAGAAATAGTGCCAGAAGCAGAGGCAGGTGGCTGAGTTTTTGGGAGTGGCTCTGTGTTTGGGAGACCTTCAGATGAAGGTGCCATCTGTGGGGTTTGAGAGGCAGATGGTCTTTGATCCTCAGAAGTTTTGGCAAGCAGCTCTTTGAGTCTACTCACCTCCACTTCCAGGATTGTGTTTTGGGCTAACACATCGTACAAAAAGCCCAGGTCATCATCAGTGGTTACTGAATCACCTAACCTCCTGATGTAATCAGGATGAACATGCACTGAGTGTAGATCAGTTATAGCATGTGCCCCTCTATCTTGGAATTGGGGACTTCCTGCCTCAGGACTATGTCCTTCATCAGCAGTTGCCTCTGGTAAGGTCTTAGTACTGGTACCAACTACATCCTGATCATATGCTGAAGCAGGATAAGTGGCAACCTCACCAGAAGTTCCAATCTCTTTTTCTACACTAAGAGATGGAGGATTGTAACCCCTATGCTGTGGGTTATCAGATGCACTTTGATCCTCCCCCTTAATGGTAAAGGTATGCCCAGTTATAATTCGTATCTGGGGAGGGGGTGAGGAGTGCAACTGACTCAGCACTTGTGCAACAATTAATGTAGGACTTTGGGGGGCGGTTGCCTGTGGTGAGTGGTTAGAAGCAGATTGCACCCGGGGCGAATGGTGCGCTTCAATGGTAACCCTCTCAAGTGAGACAGGTTCCAGCAGTGTAGTTTCCCCAATAATGGTTGCAGCAGGATCCTGTTGAGAGGATACCTGTGCGGCTGTGGCTGGTTGAGTCTTTGACACAACTGGGGGGTTAATACCAGTATGTGTTTCCTGCGTTTGTGGTACAGGGGCATCCTCAGGGGACTCATCTCCCTGAGTAGCCGTTTTTGGCTTTTTGGATTTGGGTTTGGTGGGGACTCTGGTTCTGGAGGTGGTGGTTGTGGGTTCCAACTGCGTGGGTTTTCGCAGTTTGGTAGCCTGTTTCAGTGTGTGGTCAGAGTTGTGCCTGGAGTATACTTCAGGCAATACAACCGTTGCAGGGACTCCAAGGCCAACAAGTCCCTCAGCTTTCAGCTGATTCTCTATTATGGCCATAATGAACCGAGGATATAATATCCAACGGTTAGAAATAGATTTTGAGGCCATATCCTTAAGTTCAAGAAAAATGATTTCAGAAAAGTTTAAGTCTTGTTGCTCAAGGATAGAGAATAGTACCTGCTGCCATCTGGTAGACATTTGATCCCAAGAGGATGTCTTAGGAGCTAAACAAACATTTACCATGTGAAAGATAAGACGTTCTGCATCATGGAAATGTTTCTTCAGAATAGTAGAGGCACTAAGGTTTCCCCGATATCCATGGTTGGCAAAGGATAAATCAGTTGTGCCCTTTGGATATCCTGCAGGAAAAGTGGCATCATCCAAGTTGAGGGTTTGTCGAATGATTTCCGGAGTGATGACCACTTGAAGGTTGTTGACAACCACCGGAGAGACTCGGTGTTGTTCTCCCCAGTGGTAACAGTAATGTTCGTCCAAAACTGGTGAAGGGATTCAGCATGAATGATGGGATTTAGAAGAAATGCCGTTTTGTAGGGTGACTGGACCATAAGATCAATGGCGTTATCGAACTTTGTCCAGAAGGGCTATTTGGTGAGGTAGGCTACACAGTTATGTCATGGTTTGAGCTGCATGGTCGCCATTAGTGAGAGAGAAGTTTTGGAGATTTGAACGTTAGGTTTGGAAAGGATGAAGCGCTGAAGGCTTAGGTATTGGGTATTTATAGGGTACGGTTTATAAAGCAACTGAAAGGTTTATTATGAGTCATCAGTAGTTTAAACAGATTGATGACATGGCAGAAACCTTCAGAGGTTGAAACAGCTGAAGTCTTGGTTTTAGGCATCAGTAGTTATAAAACTACTGAAGCTATGGTTATGACTTCAGATGTTTGAAAACAACTGAAGACTTGGTTTTAGTCATCAGTAGTTGTGAAAATACTGAAGACATGGTTTTGTCATCAGTTGTTGTAAACAGCTAACGACGTGGTATTAGTCATCAGTAGTTGTGAAACTACTGAAGACATGGTTTTGTCATCAGTTGTTTAAGATGAAGCAGCAGTTTTAGAAACAACTGAAGAGAAAATTCTCATCAGTAGTTTTCGTCAATTCATAGCTTTCCAGCTGTTTCATACTGTCCTCAACACTTACTCATCAGACCTTTTGCTGTTTTCAGTTGTTTCATAGGACATCAGTACTTATTTGATTTTACTAACATCAGTAGTTATAACTACATCAGTAGTTGTAACTTTATTAGTTGTTTGAACAAAAACAGTACTTATATGGGATATGCTTACTAATGATCATCAGTACTTATTTACTGAGATCATTAGTAGTTATCACTTATTCTAGCTGCAGCATACCAAGCCTTAACACCAGGTTTTGGAAAGTTGAACTATCTAAAGGCTTAGTAAAAATGTCTGCAAGCTCATCAGCACTAGGCACAAACTTAGGATCAATCAGACCTTTTTCATAACAATCCCGAATAAAATGATGTCTCATCTCTATATGTTGGTCCTAGAGTGCTGGACAGGATTCTTGACAATGCAAGAGCTGAAGCACTGTCCATTTATAATGGAGTCTTAGTCTCTGCAATGCCATAATCCAAAAGTTGGTTCTGAAGCCAGAGTACCTGATAAGTACAACATGCAGCAACAATGTACTCTGCTTCAGCAGTGGATGTAGCAACAGATGTTTGTTTCTTACTCTGCCAAGAAATCAAACAGTTGCCTAGGAATTGACATCCACCAGAAGTTGACTTTCTGGTTAACTTGCATCCTGCATAGTCACTATCTGAAAAAGCAACTAATTTGCAAGAGTGTCCAGTGGAATACCACAAACCTAGAGATTGTGTACCTTGCAAATATCTAAAGTTCCTCTTGACTGCAATCAAATGAGACTCTTTAGGAGCAGCCTAAAATCTAGCACAAACATAAGTTGCAAACATGATATCTGGTCTAGAAGCTGTTAAGTACATTAAGGACCCAATCATACATCTGTAAAGTGTTTCATCAACAGCTTTACCTCTCTGATCTGCATCCAGTTGTGTGGTTTTGCACATTGGAGTAGAACAGGGCTTACAGTTTTGTAAATCAAACTTATTCAAAAGATCTTTTGTATATTTGGACTGATGAATAAAGGTTCCATCAGCCTTTTGTGTGATCTGCAAACCTAGAAAGTACTGTAATTCTCCCATTGCACTCATTTCAAACCTCTTTTTCATTAATTTGGTAAAAGCATCACACAACTGGGGATCAGAGGATGCAAAAATAATATCATCAACATAAATTTGAACAAGTAGCTTATGCTGATCCACCCTTTTAATAAACAAAGTTTTATCTATGGAGCCTCTAGTGAAATTATTCTTGAGAAGAAAAGTAGAAAGTGTCTCATACCTGGCTCTAGGAGCTTGTTTCAGCCCATAAAGAGCCTTATCAAGTTTATACACTCATTCAGGATGTTTATTGTCCTCAAAACCTGGTGGTTGACACACATAAACTTCTTCTTTTATTTTGCCATACAAAAATGCACTTTTGACATCCATTTGAAAAACTTTAAGATGGTGGAATGCAGCATAGGCTAAGAACAAACTAATTGCCTCCAGTCTGGCTACAGGGGCAAAGGTCTCATCATAATCAATACCTTCTTCTTGTGAAAACCCCTGAACAACCAGTCTGGCCTTGTTCTTAACAATAAGCCCATTTTCATCTGTTTTGTTCCTAAATACCCATTTAGTGCCTATTGCACACTTACCTAGGGGTAGAGGAACCAGTTCCCATACTTGCTGCTTTTTGAACTGAAGTAGCTCAAGCCGCATAGCATCCATCCATCCATTATCTCTCAAAGCAACATAATAGTTCTTTGGTTCTTGCTGACTGATGAAGAGAGCATAGAAGCACAGGTTAGACAATTTACTTCTAGTTGAGACGCCAGAATTGATACCACCAATGATTTGAGATATAGGGTGATCCTTCAGCTCTTGGTGCACAATAAGAGCAGTGCAAGTGTTTGATGCCGGTTCAGCAGCAGCAGATGTTGATTCAGATTCTTGAAACCAAATATTGGATTGCAAATCAAATGATGTGGAGGAATCAGAAATCT
The DNA here is from genome assembly GCA_025506515.1 of Flaveria trinervia. Classification (NCBI taxonomy): domain Eukaryota; kingdom Viridiplantae; phylum Streptophyta; class Magnoliopsida; order Asterales; family Asteraceae; genus Flaveria; species Flaveria trinervia. The sequence continues at coordinate 873,845 of CM046447.1, read as the reverse complement.
CATTAGCATTTGTTGTGGATGTAGCTGCTGAAGGTACAGGAACATCAAGTTTAGCAGACTCAGGCAGTTGGTCACTAAACTTGGAAAGGTGAGTACTGACATCATCATCATCTTCAGTACCACCAGGTGGAAGACTTGCTGCAGAGGATGATTTTTCCACATGATCTGCAACAGTTGGAGTTTGATAAGAACCATATTGCAGTATGTCCATATCATACAACTCCACAGGGTTTTGTGAAATTTTATCCTTAGGAGATTCATTAAATTTCACATGCAAGGTTTCTTCAACTATTTTTGTTCTGCAGTTGAAGACTCTGTAAGCCTTGCAGGTGGTTGAATAACCAACAAAGTACCCTGCATCCACCTTAGGATCAAATTTGTGGAGTTGATCCTTTGTGTTGAGAATAAAAGAAGGACATCCAAAGGCTCTGAAGAATGAAATCAAAGGAGCCAACTGATGTAGAGCCTCATATGGAGTCTTCATCAACCTCTGATTTACTAAGGCTCTATTCTGCACATAACAAGCTGTGTTAACAGCTTCAGCCCAAAAGGTCAGTGGCAAACCAGAGTCAGCCAACATGGACCTTGCAGCTTCAATTAAAGTCCTATTCTTTCTCTCCACTACTCCATTTTGCTTAGGAGTCCTTGGGATGCTAAACTGCCTTTTGATTCCTTTTGAAAGATAAAATTCATCAAGTGTATGGTTTCTGAATTTAGTACCATTGTCACTCCTTATACACTTGACTGATAGGGAATACTGCTTCTCAACATACAGCACAAAGTTGATAATCATCTCAGCAACCTCATCCTTTGAGTACAGAAAGAAAGTCCATACAAATCTGGAGTAATTATCCACAATTACCAGACATTATTTCTTCTTTGCTATGCTCATCACTCTCAAAGGACTAAATAGATCCATATGCAGTAATTGCAAGCAGGCAGTGGACTTAGGCTCTTTAATAGGAGGGAATGAGACTTTGTGTTGTTTTCCTTTTAAACAAGAAGTGCAGGTTTCATCACAGTGGAACTCCTCTGTTGGTAAGCCTCTCACTAACCTATTGTGGATAAGCTGATTAATGTTTTTGAAATTAACATGACCCAACCTTTTGTGCCACAGTTTAGATTCCTGAGAAGAGGCTTTGGAAAATAGGCAAGGATAGCCTCTGAGATCTATTTTCTTGGAAAGATCTAAGGCATACACTCTTCCTGTCCTATTGGCCCTCAGGAGAGTGTGATCATCCAACACCTTATCAATCATGTTCAGAACTTTAGATGACAGAATCCTGCAGTTCTGACTGGTGAAAAGAGCAGCATGTCCTTTATCACACATTTGACTGACACTCAAGAGATTGTACTTGAGACTTTCCACATGATTAACATCATCAAACTTTATTTCTCCATTGGAGACAAAACCTTTTCCAATGATTTAACCCTTAGCATCATTGCCAAAAGAAACAAACCCCTTCTTTCCTTGAGAGTAGTCATGAAGAAGAGAGCTGTTCCCTGTCATATGCATAGATCCCCCACTGTCTACATACCAGATGCTACTTTGGCATGTTGAAGAACTTTGTGGTGTAGAGGCATTTGAGGATGAAGTATCAGCAGATTCCAAAGCCATGAGGCCTAGATTTCCAAAAGGACTATCACCACCGTGTTGACCTGCATGAGAGAACAGTTGTTCATGACGAGACAGATCATCTGGTAAACTGCTCCAGTCAACAACTCCTGGGGTGAAAAAGTTGTGTTGTTGAAGTTGAGTTTGTTGATGAGATTGGGAAGGCTGAGGTTCAGGTAATGCATGTGGTTGTTGTGCAATTAGAGCTTGAACTGTATTTGGCTGAGGCATGTAATAGTAGGGAAAAGGATATGACATTTGACCCTGGGGGACAAAATATGCAGGAGATACAGGGTGTGATTGATGACCAGAACCAGCAGGATGTTGCCCTCTGTTTTGTAGACTAGTGCTAGGAAAAGTCACAAAGGGTGCAGAGGAATTAGATCCAGTTGATCTGCATTCTCTTGCAAAGTGTCCAAGCCTTTGGCATTTGTGACACCTCAACTTACTCTTGTCAAAACCAACTTTGGTTTTGCCAGAGAGTCCAGGAAATTTCCTGCCAGTCCTCTTGTAGAATTTTTGAGATATGATATTAATCAAGGCCATTTGGCTCAGAATATCCATCTCTTCCAAATCATCATCAGCAATTCCCTTCAGATCATCCATGATGAAGCATAGATTGTCACTATTTCTGCCAGAATGACTATCAATACCAACAAAAGCATGATCAGGACTGTTTGAAGAGAAATCGATATGCTCATCATAATTGCTTTCAGATGCAGCATATTCTGAGTCATGACCAACCAAGGCAGTGTTCCCTGGTACAAAGTCATTAGTGAGTTTTCCTGATGATGACAGTTTCCTTTTCTGCTCTATCTCTCTTTCGAATGTAAGCAGTTTCCCATGAAGTTGGGTAAGAGATAGTTTATCCAGATTTGCACTGGAGCGTAGAACAATAGTGTATGTGTCCCATCTCTCAGGCAGTGATCTGAGAAATCTTTTATTCATCTGGCTATTGGTATAGTCATGTTTTACCATCTTTAGCTCAGAGATCAAACAGGAAAAACGCTCAAACTGTTGTGTCAGTGTCTCACCCTTCTTATGAGAGAATGTTTCATATTGTTGGGCAAGAATTTCTCTGTTGTTTGCTAAGACCTCATCAGTTCCACCGAATTGTTCCTTCAGTGCATTCCAGAGGTCATGAGCAGTTTCATGATGCATAAGCCCTGAATAGATTCCATTAGGCAGTGCCATGGCCAAAATTCCATGGGCTTTTGCATCAATCTCAAACAGTTTCCTATCTTCATCTGAGTATTGCTCCTTCTTCTTCGGAACCATTAGATTGGTTTCCAAATTGTTCACCATAGGCTTATGTGGACCATGTACCACTGATGTCCAACAACCTGAACTGTTAACAAACAGGTGATGAAGCATTCTTCGTTGCCATATGTTATACTCAGTCCTAACCAGCATCGGAGGCTTGGTTGAGGAACTGGTATTGTGAGGGTCATTAGAAGGAGTAGTCATTCTCAGAATCAACCAAAATCAATTAAGTTTTAATCGGTTTAGAACAAAACACAACAGACCAATTTGAACCAAGAGAGCACAGTGAACAATAAAACGAAAGCGACAGAAAATCAATAATCTATAACCAGTTCTTGCAAATAAGCTAATTCAATAAAATGCAAATATCGATTAGTAGTTTCAATGATCAATTGTTAGATCGATCAAAGATTAACCGGCTCTGATACCAATTGTTAGGATCAGCGATCTACGTTTGATTGATTAGAGATTATTGCAGCGGAATTTTAACAAATCATTTAGCCAATTCACAAGATAATAATAGACATTCAAGCAAGAGTGAACGATTATAGAAGAAATTCTGCGAATCAAAGATTTCATTCAAGACGCGCTTTCGTGGTGGCAAAATATCACACATACAATCAGGTCAATCATCCCTTATATAGGAATGTCGTGGTGGAACATTCCTTATATAGGAGATGTGACGTCTGATGATGTCACTTGATAGTGACATCTAACAGAATTATTCAAACAACTGAAACACAACTACTGAAGATGTCAAAACAGCTGACATCTTCTTACAAAAATACTAAGTGTTATCAGTTACTACAACTACTTAAAAGAAACTACTGAAACTACAATGACCGAAGAACATGCTCTTCAGTCGTTTTATAAAAACTTAAACGAAAAGAAAACTACTGAAAGGAAACCATCACAACAACTGAAGAATGCTTCTTCAGCTATTGTAACAAACTCTGAAGGCTTCAGTACTTGTACTTGAACGTCAGCTGTTGTCATCAGCTGATGTCTTCAGCTGATCTCTTCAGCTGTTCTCTTCAGCTGTTGTCCTCAGCTGTTGTCTTCAGCTGTTGATCTTCAGACTTTGATATTCAGTTGTTGACCTTCAGTACTTTAGTTCTTCAGCTGTTGATCTTCAGACTTTGATCTTCAGCTGTTGAAGTCTTCGGTACTTGTACTTCAGCTGTTGCTCTTCAGACTTTATAAAACAGCTGATCAAGTCTTCAGCAGTTGTTGTGATGTCTGTGGGACTTAGAGGTTTTTCTGATCTAGCTCATTGGTTCTTTTGATCCAACAAACTCCCCCTGAACCAATGCAGCCAAAACCTCTAAACTTATTGAAAATGTCCCACTTATTATGGCAGAATGATTGGTCTTTTTGTATTCTAGATCAGCTCAGAAGTGACCCTTGTAAGCACCGGCCTGGAAGTAGTCTCAAAAACTGCTCATGAATGACAGATTTGAAATGAGTGCCATGGGGGAACTCAATTTCTTTCTGGGAATTCAAGTGAAGCAAGTTGAAGATGGCATCTTCATTATTCAGTCAAAGTATGTTCTGGACATACTTAAAAGGTTCAACATGACTAATTGTAATGTTGCTAAGACACCCATAGCTAGAAACCACTCCCTTAGACCTGATCTTGAGGGGAAGTGTGTAGATGAACACTTATACAGGGCTATGATTAGGTCTCTTATGTATCTTACAGCTAGCAGACCTGATATCATGTTTGCCACTTGCATTTGTGCAAGGTATTAAGCCACCCTAAGATGTCTCACCTTATCACTGTGAAAAGGATTCTAAGATATCTTAAAGGTGCTTCAACACTTGGTCTTTGGTATCCTAAGAATCCTGACTTCAATCTGTATGCTTATATAGATAGTGATTATGGTGGTTGCAACATGACAGCAAAGTCTACATCTGGGGGATGTCAGTTTCTTAGTGGAAGGGTTGTCTCATGGCAATGCAAGAAACAATCTTATGTCTCTGCATCAACTGTTGAAGTTGAATACGTTCTTGTTGCAAGCTGTTGTGCTCAAGTGCTTTAGATTCAAAATCAGGTGCCTGACTATGGATTGAACTTCAAGGAAACTCCCATTCACATAGACAACAATAGTTCTATCTCGATCACAGAGAATCCTATGCAGCACTCAAGGAACAAACACATCAACATTAGGTATCAATTAATAAGAGATACCTATGAAAAGGGATTAATTAAACTAGTCAAAGTTCACATAGATGAACAATATGCTGATCTATTTACAAAGGCTTTTGATGAACAGAGATTTAAATATCTTGTATCAACTATTGGGATGATAAACATTGAGTAGGTTTTTCTTAAAACTAATTCTTATTATTTCTTAAAATATGTGTCGTAAGTTGTCTAGTTCATTCACTTTCATAAGATCTTTTTTTCTTTGGATAAAAAGTTTTGAAGACTTTCCTTAGAATCATGATTATTTTGATCCTTCGAAACTTATGTTTTTAACTTTGGAAGAAACTTATGCCTTTAAAATAACTAACTGCCCAAGTAATTTTACCTTCGGAAGAAATTTCTAAAATATCTTCCGAAGCATAAAATCTCCTTTTGCACTTATATGTTTTCAAGGACAATCTTCTTCCAAAGGAAATTAACTCTCGGAAGTTCTATTCCTTTGAACAAAACTCCCAAGTCTTGTCTTTCTTCCGAAGTCAAAATTCTCAGAATCTTTATGAAATTCTTCCGAAGTCATTTTAGCTTTGGAAGCTTTATCATTAAAACTTCCGAAGATAATTTACCTTCGAAAGCTTTTTAACTTACAAGAAAACTACTTTTTAAGCAAAAGTAAACTACTTTTTTAGAGGTGGGACCGGCATTCGGATTTTAAAGTTTATCCTCTCTCATTAAAATTTATTCGAAATCCTTTTTCACATATAAACCTAATGGTTTCCCCCTCTTTCTATCATCTGCTTCTTTCCTCCAAACCAAAATCCCTAATTTCTCTTTGAAATCACTTTCTTTCATCTTTTTTAATCCTTAATCTCTCTCAAAATGGCCAACCCTCATCACATAAATGACCCAAACTTTACCATGCAGTAACACAGACTACACAACCAGGTTGCTCTCTTAAGCTCTGAGAAAGATCCTCATTTCTCAGAGGTTTGCCGTTTCTTAACTCTATCTAGCTATTTCACCTCCCTAACCATTGATCCACCTCTTTATCAAACAAGCATGGTGGATGGGACCAGATTCCTGAGGATCTCTCCTTCATTGTCCATGGGATGGTTAAAGGGGTTAAGTTCATGTATTCTTAGTTTGTTTATACTAATCTACTTGCAAACTTGGACTCCTTAGAGTTATTACATGTTCCCTAGATATCTTCAGTAAATTCTTAACTATGAACTGGGCTCACAGTTAAGGGGAATAGGTAATATTCTTAAACTGGGACAAATGAAGCTCAACATCTTTAAAATTTTAAGAAAGCCTAGTATTGGCTTCTCTAGGTAGAAACAACCCTTGTTCCAAAAATGTTAGAGCTCATTGTTCAAGGTGACAACTTAGCAGTACCAAGTAATGTTGATCCCACACCTTCTACATCCCAACCACCTAAACAACCACAAATCACCCTCACCTACCAAATAAAATCCAAACGAACCCTTGCTTAGGCTATTCAGTTTGTGGAGGCCCCTATACACTCACCCACACAGGAAGAAGTGGACACTTGAGCTCCTACTTCTTTCGAGGAGCAGACCACTCCCATCTCTTCAAAGATCAGTTTTGAGGTTCCCCATGCTCAGCCTGATGAGCTCATAAGCCCAAATGCCTTAAGCAATCACTCTGAGTCTCAACACTCAAGTGATCAACCTTCAGGGGACAGTTACCATCCCCAGCCTTTGACTTAAACCAACCTATCCCCAACCTTTACTTCTACACTGATGAAGATCTAGGTTTCAGTGAGTACCATGATTCTCTATCTTTTCTCCTACTCAAAGAGGGATGAGTGCTTCTGAGGCTCTTATTTCTAGCCCACATCAGTCACCTACTACTGAGGTGGGCACTCCTAAACCTATTCAGGATGTTCATATGGAAGAGGCTCTCACTTTTGAAAGTGATTACATCACTAAGAACTCAACCATGGCAACTCAGCACACTAACATCTCAACTGAGGTTGGCAGTGAGCAGAGGAAATCCAGTGGCCAAGAACTTGAAGCTGGTGATGAGAGAGAGGACTTTGGTCCAATCATCTTATCTCCCAATGATCTTTTAATGAAGATGAGGGGAATCTGAGGCTAAAGGTGCAAAAATTATCTAAAAGATGCACCTATTTAGTCTCAAAGGTAAGTCACCTTGAATCTCATATGACTACCTTACAAAACAGGATCAATGATTAGCAACTTGAGACTTCTTATCTTAAGGAAAAACTAGCTGGGAGACCCATAAGAATAGCTCAACCAGAAACACAAGAACCTGTGGATGTGATTGACCTAACTCCAGGCTCACCTATGCAAGTAGGTGATGCTACCAAAAAGGGGGAGAAAGTCATTACAATCACAGAACCTGGTAGTTCTTCAGAGAGTGTGGACATTGAGGACTCACCATCCTCACTTGCAATTGTACACACTCAGCAACTTCCTCAAGTTCTTATTGATGTGGACTCTACGGACTCCTATATTTAGAGTCTGGTTGAGGAAGGAATACCAAGGGTAATGTCATCTCCACCAACTTTCAATCACATCATAGGGTGGAGGTATGACAGTAACAGAGGAGCCCTAATCATCATTAGAGTTCAAGGACAGTAACAGGTCTTCAACTTTCAGACCTTGAACTTTTATGAAGGTCTGGATCTAGTCAACATGCCACTTGTCAATCAAAGCCAATCAATACAAGCTGATAGGCTGGCTCAAAGTATCCAAGATAGAATCACTACAGAGTTCAACTTAAGAAGGAGACTTAGGCAATCAGGCAATGCCATCGCTCAACTGGATGTTGAGGCAGACCCTAAGACTAGTTTCATAGGGGAAATCTTGACCGAAGGCCTAGTATCAGAACCTAAGAGCCTTATCTCATCATCATCAACTACGGCAGAAATTCATATCCCTTTTGAGACACTTGCTGGTGAAGGTGCTTCTCAACCTCTCTCTGGCTAGAGCTTAGATGCTACACCAAGCAATGAAGGTCAAAGCTCTCTCCACCCTGAGTCACAAATGTCTGAGTGAAAAAGGGAAAAAAATGGCATCTGAGGAGATTGAGGAGGAGGAAAGGGAGAGGAAAAGGAAGTTGAGGGGAGAAAGTTCCTCTTTTGAGTCTGCAAGACTCATAGAGTCTGCTATGAGGGCTGCCCCTAGACCAGATACTCAAAATGGTGAGTTGAGGGCAGTCAGGATCAACTACTTGCAGACTAGGAACTATGACATTGACAATGTCATTTCTCTCCCCTTACAAGAGTTAAATGAACTGGTTGATAGAGAAAGGTCAAAGGAGAAGAAAGAGGCAGGAGATGCAGAGCTACTGGTACAAATCAAAGAAGACAGAAGAAAGAAAAGATTGTACAAGCATGTGCCTACTCTTTCCCCAGTTCAAGAAAGTCCTGCACATGAGGATGTGGTTCAACAAGAACCTGAGGTAGATAGAGAAGAAGACAGGATCAAGACGATCAACTACCAGAGTGCCACAGGCCTCTGTCAGGCAGATGCACTTCTTCCCTTATCCTATGACTATGTTGAGTTTGAGTATCTCAAACAACTTGAACTTGAGATAGTCAAGGAAAGAAAGACAACTAAAAGGGAGCTAAGGGAAGAAGTGTTGGACCAAAAGAACCAATGAGCCAGATCAGAAAAACCTTTAAGTCCTACAGACGTCACAACAACTACTGAAGACCACAATAGCTGAAGACAACAGCTGATTACAAAGTCTGAACACAAGTGCTGAAGACAAAGTCTGAACACAAGTGCTGAAGACAAAGTCTGAAGACAAGTGCTGAAGACAAAGTCTGAAGACATGTGCTGAAGACAAGTGCTGAAGACAAAGTCTAAAGACAAGTGCTGAAGACAAAATCTGAAGACAAGTGCTGAAGACAAAGTCTAAAGACAAGTGCTAAAGACAAAGTCTGAAGACAAGTGCTAAAGACAAAGTCTGAAGACACAAGTGCTGAAGACCAAAGTATCAGACATTGTCACAACAGCTGAAGAGGTCTTCTTCAGTAGTTGTGACGGTTTACCTTTCAGTAGTTTTATATTTTTCAGTAGTTTTGTAAAACGACTGAAGAGCCTGTTCTTCGGTCGTTGTAGTTTCAGTAGTTTCTTATCAGTAGTTTCATATTTTGTACTTAACACTCTAATATGTTCTCAGTAGTTGTGAACATTTCAGTAGTTTGTTAAGATTTAGTTATTTTTGTAATAGATCTGCCAGTTGTCACTTTCCCGTGATAACAGCAGCTATTGCACTCTATATAAGGAGTGTCAACCTATTGTAATATAGAATGATTTGATCAGAAATATTCGATATTATGGAAACATTCCTTGTTATAGAAATATATTCTCTCGTTATAACCGTATTTGTTCTTAATGCTTACGAGTATCAAATTCTTGCTACAATTTGTCTAATTCTTGTTCTTATTCCGCTGCGTTACGCTCTATTACATCAAACTTGTGATCACTGATCCTGAAAAATGGTATCAGAGCAGGTTAATCCTTGATCGATCTAATAATTGATCATTGAAACTGCTATTCAAAATCCAAGTTTGATTGAATTAGCATTTGTTTTGCAAGAAACGGTTATAGAGATTGAATTTTCTGAGAGAGAGATAGAACAGAAACAAAAACTGTCTTCATGTGGAAAGCTCACTGAAGACTTTGTACCAGGCAACACTACCTTGGTTGGTCATGAGTTAGAATATGCTTCATCTGAATGCCAATATGATGAGCATATTGATTTCTCCTCAAACACTTCTGATTCTGCGTTTGTGAGTGTTGAGAGTCAGTTTACTGGGTGTAATAATGACAATCTATGCTTCATCATGGATGATCTCAAGGGGATTGCAGATGATGACTTAGAAGAGATGGATATTTTGAGCCAAATGGCCTTGATAAATATCAGATCTAAGAAGTTCTACAAAAGAACTGGAAGAAAGTTCCCATGACTCTCTGGCAAAACCAAAGTTGGTTTTGACAAGAGTAAGTTGAAGTGTCACAAATGCCACAGGCTTGGACACTTTGCTAGAGAATGCAGATCATCTGGATCTAATTCCTCTGCACCTTTTGTGACTTTCCCTGGCAATAGTCAACAACACAGAGGGCAACATCCTGTCAATTCTAGTCATCATTCTCAACCATAATCTCCTGCATATTTTGTTCCTCAGGGTCAAATGCCATATCCTTACCCTTGTTATTACATACCATAGTCAAATCAAGTTCAAGTTCCTATAGTACCACAACCTCATGCACTACCAGAACCTCAACCATCTCAATCTCATCAACCTCCTCAACCTCAACAACACAGCTTCTTCACCCCTGGAGTTGTTGACTGGAGCAGTTTACCGGATGACATGTCTGGTCATGAACAACTGTTCACAGGTGCTGGTCAACATAGTGGTGACAGTCCTTTTGGGAATCTGGCTCTCATGGCCCTGGAGTCTACTAGGGTTCCTGCTCAAATGCATCATATTCACAGGTAACTCAGGTATCTTCAGAGGCTAAAGCCAAGTTATGTTCTGAATCATGCATTCTTGCCTTTGTCTCCATTAGAGAGGCAAATATAGCATTAATAAATCAAAAACTTGAGTTTGAGAAAACCATTTCCAAAAGAAAAGCTAAGTTTGAGTATGCTCTTAATAGTAAAAATGATGAGATTTATAAGCTTAAATGCCAATTAAATGATGAAAATGCCAAGCTAGAGGTTATTCTGGAAGACCAGAGAAGTCTCAAAGAAACCCTTGCAGTCACCCAGGTAGAGTGTGATCGATGGGTACAATCATGCAAAGGTTTTGAAATGCTTCTTAGTAAGCAATTTGCTTCCAATGTGAAGTTTGGTATTGGTTATAATCACACTGCTCCTCCTACAGATTTTGCTTCAAGAGCAGAAGTGAAATCTGATGGAGAAAGCAATAACCAATCCACCTCATCATGTGATCTACTTTCTGATACAGCACAATCAGAAGTAGAAGTCAGCACCTAGCCCTCTCAGAACCTATCAGCTGATGTTGATGGTTTCACTGCTGACACTCACATGATCAATGAGTTGATCAACTCAGGTGTTAATTCTGAAAGTCCTGAAAGGACTAGAGAGCAGGATTTAACACCTGAAGTTCAAACTCCAACTACTGTCAGCACTGAAAAGAAGAAAACTGTCAGTAGAAAGAGTTTGAAGACTACTAAAGAGGTAGTCAAGAAAGCAAACAATGCTTCCAAAGCTCTGAAGAGCAAGTTTTCAGTTGCTTCACCCTCTTTAGTTGATGATCAACCTAAGATGAAGAAGAAACCATGCGAAGTATGTGGTTTGTTCAATCATCTTACAGATGATTGCTGGTACAAAAGAGGTTCCAAACTCAAACATAAAGAAGAAATTAAAGAGAAAATGGTAAAAATGAAAACTGAGTTTGAGACCACATTTGTATCAGCAACATCAAATCCTGTAACCCTTAAGTCCTCAAAGAAATCCAAAAAGGAAGGGGTTAAACAGGTGACAGCTGAGAGTGCTCAGAAGAAGAAGGTGCAACATAGGAACTTATCAAACTCCACTGGCAATTTGTCTGATGAGCTGAAAGCTTTATCACAAAATCAGACACAACTAGTTATGATGGTTCAACATCTGTTGGGTAGGGTTAACCAATTAGATGCTCCAATGTTGAAACCACAGAAAAGGAGGTCCAAGCCAAAGGATTCCTCTTCTTCACCATCTTCTTCCTCTCAGGCTGTTGTTTCTAGTAAACCTGTTAGTTTACCATCTGTTGATGAGACCAGGCCCAAAACCAAAAGGTTTTGGTCGCCAAAACTAACTGATTGTTTATTATTGCAGGGTTCTCCAACATGCCAAAGTAGCATGTGGTATGTAGACAATGGGGGATCTATGCACATGACTGGGAACAGTTCTCTTCTTCATGACTACTCTCAAGGAAAGAAGGGCTTTCTTTCTTTTGGCAATGATGCTAGGGGTTACATCATTGGAAATGGCTTTGTCTCCAATGGAGAAATTAAGTTTGATGATGTTAATCATGTGGAAAATCTCAAGTACAATCTCTTGAGTGTCAGTCAAATGTGTGATAAAGGCCATGTTGCTCTTTTCACTAGTCAGAACTGTGGGATTCTGTCATCCAAAGTTCTGCATTTGATTGATAAGGTGTTGGATGATCACACTCTCCTGAGAGCCAACAGGACAGGAAGAGTGTATGCCTTAGATCTTTCCAAGAAAATAGATCTCAGAGGCAGTCCTTGCCTATTTTCCAAAGCCTCTTCTCAAGAATCTAAACTGTGGCACAGGAGGCTGGGTCATGTTAATTTCAAAAACATGAATCAGCTTATCCACAATAGTTTAGTGAGAGGCTTACCAATAGAGGAGTTCCACTGTGATGAAACCTGCACTGCTTGTTTAAAAGGAAAACAACACAAAGTCTCATTCCCTCCTATTGAAGAGCCTAAGTCCACTGCCTGCTTGCAATTACTGCATATGGATCTATTTGGTCCTGTGAGAGTAATGAGCATGGCAAAGAAGAAATACTGTCTGGTAATTGTGGATGATTACTCCAGATTTGTATGGACTTTCTTTCTACATTCAAAGGATGAGGTTGCTCAGAAGATTATTCACATTGTGTTGTATATTGAGAAGCAGTATTCCCTTCCAGTCAAGTGTATTAGGAGTGACAATGGAACTGAATTCAGAAACCATACACTTGATGACTTCTATCTTCCAAAGGGAATCAAAAGGCAGTTTAGCATCCCAAGGACTCCAGAACAAAATGGATTAGAGGAGAGAAAGAACAGGACCCTAATTGAAGCTGCAAGGTCCATGCTGGCTGACTCTGGTTTGCCACTGACCTTTTGGGCTGAAGCTGTTAACACAACTTGCTATGTCCAGAATAGAGTCTTAGTAAATCAGAGGTTGATGAAGACTCCATATGAAGTTCTCCATCACTTGGCTCCTCTAATTTCATATTTCAAAGCATTTGGGTGTCCCTGTTTTATTCTCAACACAAAGGATCAACTCCATAAATTTGATCCTAAGGTGGATGCAGGGTATTTTGTTGGTTATTCATCTACTTGCAAGGCATACAGAGTCTTCAACTACAGAACAAAGATAGTTGACGAGACTTTGCATGTGAAGTTTAATGAATCTCCTTTGGACAAGATTCCACAAAACCCTGTGGAGTTGTTTGATTTGGACATACTGCAATATGTTCCTTATCAACCTCCAGCTATTGCAGATCCTGTGGATAAATCATCTTCTGCAACATGTCTTCCACCTGGTGGTATTGATGATGATGATGATAATATCAATACTCACCAATTCAAGTTTAGCGACCAACTGCCTGTGTCTGCTAAATTTGATGTTCCTGTAGCTTCAGCAGTTCCATCCACAACAAATGCTGATGAGATCTCTGTTTCCTCTACATCTTTTGAGTTACCATCTAATTCTTGGTTTCAAGAGTCTGCATCAACATCTGCTGCTGCTGAAGGTTCTACAAACACTTGCACAGATCTCATTGTTATCAAGAACTGAAGAATCACCCCATGTCTCGGATTATTGGTGATATCAATGCTGGTGTTTCAACAAGAAGTCAATTGTCTAACTTCTGCTTCTATGCTCTCTTCATCAGTCAGCTAGAGCCAAAGAACTACCATGTTGCTTTGAGAGACAATGGATGGGTTGAAGCTATGCAGCTTGAGCTACTTCAGTTCAAGAAACAGCAAGTGTGGGAACTGGTTCCTCTTCCCCCAGGTAAGTGTGCAATAGGCACTAAATGGGTGTTTAGGAATAAAACCGATGAAAATGGGCTTATTGTTAAGAACAAGGCTAGACTGGTTGTACAGGGGTTTTCACAAGAAGAAGGTATTGACTATGATGACACCTTTGGCCCTGTAGCCAGACTAGAGGCAATCAGATTGTTTTTAGCCTATGCTGCATTCCACAATCTTAAAGTTTTTCAAATGGATGTCAAAAGTGCATTTTTATATGGTAAAATAAAGGAAGAAGTATATGTGTGTCAACCACCAGGTTTTGAGGATAATAAACATCCTGAATGGGTGTATAAACTTGATAAGGCTCTTTATGGGTTGAAACAAGCTCCTAAAGCCTGGTATGAGACACTCTCTACTTTTCTTCTGAAGAATAATTTCACTAGAAGCTCCATTGATAAAACTCCGTTTATTAAGAAGGTGGATCAGCATAAGCTACTTGTTCAGATTTAAATTGATGATATCATTTTTGCATCCTCTGATCCCCAGTTGTGTGATGATTTTACAACATTAATGAAAAAGAGGTTTGAAATGAGTGCAATGGGAGAATTACAGTTCTTTCTAGGCTTGCAAATCAAACAAAAGGCTGATGGAACCTTTATTCATCAGTCAAAATATACAAAAGATCTTTTGAATAAGTTTGATTTACAAAACTGTAAGCCCTGTTCTACTTCCATGTGCAACACCACACAACTGGATGCTGATCAGAAAGGTAAAGCTATTGATGAAACACTTTACAAATGTATGATTGGGTCCTTGATGTATTTAACAGCTTCTAGACCAGATATTATGTTTGCTACATGTGTTTGTGCTAGATTTCAGGCTGCTCCTAAAGAGTCTCATTTGATTGCAGTCAAGAGAATCTTTAGATATTTGCAAGGTACACAATCTCTGGGTTTATGGTATTCCACTGGACACTCTTGCAAATTAGTTTCTTTTTCAGATAGTGACTATGCAGGGTGCAAGTTAACTAGAAAGTCAACTTCTGGTGGTTGTCAATTCCTAGGCAACTGTTTCATTTCTTGGCAGAGTAAGAAACAAACATCTGTTGCTACCTCAACTGCTGAGGCCAAGTACATTGCTGCTGCAAGTTGTACTTCTCAGATACTCTGGCTTCAGAACCAACTTCTGGATTATGGCATTACAGAGACTAAGACTCCATTATTAATGGATAGTGCTTCAGCTCTGTGTGTTGTCAAAAATCCAGTCCAGCACTCTAGGACCAAACATATAGAGATCACACATCACTTTATTCGGGATTGTTTTGAAAAAGGTCTGATTGATCCTAAGTTTGTGCCTAGTGCTGATGAGCTTGCAGATATTTTTACTAAGCCTTTGGATAGTTCGACTTTTCAAAACCTTATGTTAAGGCTTGGTATGCTGCAGCTAGAATAAGTGACAACTACTGATGATTTCAGCAATATTACTGGTGATCATTGGTAACCATGTCACATATAATTACTGATGAGTCCTTTCACCTTCAGTAGTTTTTATAACTACTGACGGCTACATGCCTCACAAGTACTGAAGTACTTTATCTGTTCCAAACTACTGATGTAGTTACAACTACTGATGTAGTTACAATTACTGATGTAGTTACAACTACTGAAATCAGTACAAACAGATAAGTACTGACGTCCTATGAAACACCTGAAAAGCAGATGCAAAGTCTGATGAGTACGTGTTCAGGACAGTATGAAATAGCTGAAAGGCTATGAATTGACGAAAACTACTGAAGGGAACTTTCTCTTCAGTTGTTTCTACAACTGCTGTTTCATTCTAAACAACTGAAGCAAAACCATGTCTTCAGTAGTTTTATAACTACTGATGACTAATACCAAGTCTTCAGCTGTTTCCAACAACTGATGACAAAACCACTGTCTTCAGTAGTTTCACAACTACCGATGACAAACACCAAGTCCTCAGTTGTTTCATCATCTGAAGTCAAAACCATGGCTTTGAGTAGTTTTCTAACTACTGGTGTCTAACACCACGACTTCAGCTCTTTCAACGTCTGAAAGGGTAATACCATGTCAAGAGTCGTTTAAAACTACTGATGACTAACACCAAATCCTTCAGTCGTTTTCTAACCCGTACCCTATAAATATCCCGGACCTAATGCTTCAGAGCTTCATCTTCTTCAAACCTAACGTTCGTCTCTCCAAAACTTCTCTCTTCTAAATGGCGTCCATGCAAATCAAACCGCGACACAACTGTGTAGCTTACCTCACCAAATCACCATTCTGGGCTAAGTTCGATACTACTATCGATCTTATGGTCCAGTCACCCTACAAAACGGCATTTCTTCTCAATCCAATCCTTCATGCCGAATCCCTCAAACAGTTTTGGATGAACGTCACCCTCACCACTGGGGAGAACAACACAGTGTCTCTCCGGTCGTCGTCAACAACAACGAAGTGGTCATCACTCCCGAAATACTTCGTCAAACTCTACACCTGGATGATGCCACTTCTCCTGCTGGATATCCAAAGGGCACAACTGATTTATCCTTTGCCCACCATGGATATCAGGGCAACCTTAGTGCCTCCACTATACTAAAGAAACATTTCCATGACACTGAACGTCTAATCTTTTACATGGTAAATGTCTGTTTGGCTCCTAAGACTTCGTCTTGGGATCAAATGTCTACAAAGTGGCAGCAGGTAATGTATTCTATTCTTAAGCAACAGCCTTTTAATTTTTCAAAAATAATATTTTCAGAGCTCAAGGATATGGCTCAAAAACTACCTGCTAACTGTTGGATATTATATCCGCGTTTCATAATGGCCATCATTACAAACCAGCTTCAAGCTGAGGGACTTGTTGGCCTGGGAGTCCCTGCTATGGCTGTTTTGCCTGAAGTATACTCCCGGCACAACTCTGACCACTCACTCGAATTGGCTGCCAAGCTGCGAAAACCCACGCAGCTGGAACCCACAGCCACCACCTCCAAATCAAAAGTCCCCACCAAACCCACCAAAAAGAAACCCAAAACGGCTACTCAGGGAAATGAGTCCCCTGAGGATGCCCCTGCAACACAAACGCAGGCTATATCCACTGGTTATAACCCCCTAGTGGATATCAGGACTCTTCCAGCCATAGCCGCTCAGGATTCCTCTCAACAGGAGCCTGCAGCAACCACACAAGGGGTACCCACACATCTAGAATCTTCCTCACTTGAGGAGATTGCCATTAAAGAGCACCTTCCTCCCCAGGTGCACACTGCTTCTATCCCTTCACCCCATGCAACCGCCCCCCAAAGTCCTACATTGCTGTTGCATAAGTGCTGACTCAGTTGCACTCCTCACCCCCTCCCCAGATATCAATTACTACTGGGAACACCTCTACCATTAAGGGGGAGGACCAAAGTGTAGGTGAGAAACCACAACATAGGGGTTACAATATTCCTTCTCCTAGTGTAGCAATGGAGATTGGAACTTTTGGTGAGGCTGCCACTTCTCCTGTGTCAGCATATGAGCAGGTTGTAGTTGTTACCATCACTAAGACCTTACCAGAGGCAACTGCTGATGACGGACATAGTCCTGAGGCAGGAAGTCCCCAGTACCAAGACAAAGGGGCACATGCTACAACTGAGCTACACTCAGTGCATGTTCATCCTGATCCTTTCAGGAGGTCAGGTGATTCAGCTTATGCTGATGATGACCTGGGCTTTTTCTATGATGTTCTAGCCCAAAACACCATCCTGGAAGAGGAGGTGAGCAGACTCAAAGAGCTGCTTGCCAAAACCTCTAAGGACCAAAGACCATCTGCCTCCACCAACCCACAGATGGCACCTTCAGTTGAAGGTTTCCCAAACACTTTACCCTCTCACTCCAATGAGCCTCCAGCTTCTGCTTTTGGCACTATCTCTCCGGGACAGAACCTCCCAGAGCAGATGGTTGATGTATTCCAACAATCCATGCCTCTCATCACTCCCATTATCACTGAAATTGTTACTAAAGCCATTGATGAGTGGATTTCCTCAACTCTACAACCACTGATTGATAATGCTGTGCAAAAGACACTTTCTGCGGTACAAACCCCTACCACCAATGCATCCAAAAAGGGGGAGAGTACTGCAGTGAAAGAAAAGAAGAGGAAAAGAACAGAGGATGAGAAGGCAAAAGAACAAATCCATGAGTTGGAAAAAGAAAAGCAACAACTGATCACCTATAAAAGAAAGAAAAGTGCTCATGATCACCCACTGCTGAAGAAAAATCCTTGGAAGAGCTGGTAAAAGATGCAGATGACACACACAGCCGATCCATGGATAAAATCATTGAGCAACTCTTCAAGCAAGGTTTTGATACAGCCACATTAGGTAGTGAGATCAGGAAGTTGGAAGTGGAGGAGATTCAAACCCGATGGGCTGGGTATGATGTACTGGAAAAGGAGTGATTGGAGATCATGATCCGTTTCATTGCCAAATACTTAGGAAGATCTTTGATGGAGATTCGTGCGTGGACCAGAGACAGTATTCTAGCTATAGCCACCAGAATCTGTCTGTCTGACCAATTCCATAAGGGGATTATCATTGAAGCCTTGATGAGGCTGGGGCTGGAAAAAGGTTTGAAATGAAAAGACTTACAAAGGCTAAACTCACAACCAAAATGCTGGAACAACCTTCCCTTCCACCCACTCAAAAACAGCCTACCCCTCAAATCTCCAAACCAATCTCAAAGCCCAAATCCAAACTTCCTCAACCACAAAACCAACTCCCTTACCATCTAAACCAACAGCCGATGATGCACCTAAGAAGAAGAAGAGAAGGGTGTTGAGGCTAGAAGAAGAAGAAGAAGAGGATGATGTGGAAGAAGATAGGCTGCCTCTGTCTGCAGTTCTAACATTGGCGAAAGCCAAACCTATGCCCATCACTCCCACCTCACAGATGGATGTTGTGAGAGTAAAGATCGAAGAAGAGGAGCAGCAAAAGCTTCATGATGATGAAATGCTGAAAAGCATTGACAAAACTTATGCTGCTTCATCATCAATTATCGGTATGAAGAAAGAAGCTCTAAGGTTGTACACTCTCGCCAACACATTTCAATATCAGAAGGAAAGGGTGAGAGTATGGCCTGATCCTAGGGTGGCTCACAGGATTGTAAAGAAAGACATTCCTTCAAGATACAAGGGTCAAGTCAAGAGGATCGTAGATGAAGAGATCACAGTGGCCCTTGTAGTATCACCCTGGGAGATTGTCAAAGATTTCAAGAAGGCCTACGAGACTAAACATCCACCCCAGAAGATGCTAGAGAACAGAATTATTAAAAAGGGGTTAGTCTACAAGAGGCTTGAGAACTTCAAACAAAATGAGCTCAGTCTGTTACTCGAAGGGAATCACCCTGATGAGTTTGCATACAGACAGATTACAATAGTTGAGCTCAAAAATGGCAAACAGGCCAAGTACATCTCAGAGCTGTATGGGCGAGAAGGATTGTTTGATGGTGAAGCCGAGATCCTGACCATGGAAGAACAAATCATGTTTCTCAGAGTCTACACCAGAGAATCCTAGAGGCTCATACACGGGAAGTAGATCACATGAATGGGATAACAACTCTGTGTCCAGTCCCCTAAAACAGAGTTCCCATTCATATCTTGCCAAACAAATATCTGAGATTTCTTCCCAGGCC
Organism: Flaveria trinervia; assembly: GCA_025506515.1. Lineage (NCBI taxonomy): Eukaryota > Viridiplantae > Streptophyta > Magnoliopsida > Asterales > Asteraceae > Flaveria > Flaveria trinervia. The sequence continues at coordinate 854,417 of CM046447.1, read as the reverse complement.
GGAGCTTATATGGGTCATCTTCTCTACTGATCAAGAAGGAAAAAGACCAACCTTTTTGCCAACAATAAGTGGGAAAATAAATAAATTAGAGGTTTTGGCTGCATTGGTTCAGGGGGAGTTTGTTGGACCAAAAGAACCAATGAGCCAAGATCAGAAAACCTCTAAGTCCCACATGATATCACAACAACTGCTGAAGGCTTCATCAGCAGTTTGACAAGTACTGAAGACTTCAACAGCTGAAGATCAAGTGCTGAAGACTTCAACAGTTGAAGACTAAAGTGCTGAAGTACAACAGCTGAAGAACACAAGTACTAAAGCTGAACAGCTGAAGAACACAAGTACTGAAGCTGAACAACTGAAGAACACAAGTGCTGAAGCTGAATTTCAAAGTACTGAAGTACAACAGCTGAAGAGTTTACAAGTGCTAAAGATCAACAACTGATGTACAAAGTCTGAAGACAAAGACTAAAGACATCAGCTGATGATATCTACTGAAGTCATCAGCTGATGAAACATCTGAAGTTCAAGTCTGAAGATCAAGTACTGAAGTTTTAGTAGTTTGTCACAACTGCTGAAGAGTACTTCTACAGTAGGTGTGATATCAGTAGTTTTATGTTTTTACTTTCAGTAGTTTTGTAAAACGACTGAAGAGCTTGTTCTTAAGTCGTTGTAGTTTCAGTAGTTTTATGTTTTTCAGTAGTTATAACAACTGATAACACTTAGCATTTTTGTAAGGAGATGTCAGCTGTTTTGACATCTTCAGTAGTTGTGTTTCAGTTGTAATAATTCTGTTAGATGTCACTATCAAGTGACATCAGCAGACGTCACATCTCTTATATAGAGGTGTCAACCTAATTGTAAGTGTGACAATCTGTTACCACGAAAGCGGATATTGAATGAAATATATTTGCAGAATTCTCTCTCTATAACCGTCTTTGTTCTTCATTGAATATCGTTTCGTTCTTGTGAATCGGCTAATTCATTGTTAGAATTTCGCTGCTATACTCTCTAATCAATCAAACATAGATCACTGATCCTAACAGTTATTCATCAGTAGTTTTAAATGACTGATGACATGGTATGACCCTTTCAGAAGTTGAAACAACTGAAGTCTTGGTTTTAGGCATCAGCAGTTATAAAACTACTGAAAACCATAGTTTTGACTTCAGATGTTTGAAAACAACTGAAGACTTGGTTTTAGTCATCAGTAGTTATGAAACTACTGAAAACCTTGGTTTGGTATTCAGGTGTTGTAAACAACTGATAACTTGGTATTAGTCATCAGTAGTGTGAAACTACTGAAGACATGGTTTGTTATCAGTTGTTGTAAACAGCTGATGACTTGGTGTTAGTCATCAGTAGTTGTGAAACTACTGAAGACATGGTTTTGTCATCAGTTCTTGTAAACAGCTGATGACTTGGTGTTAGTCATCAGTAGTTGTGAAACTACTGAAGACATGGTTTTGTCATCAGTTGTTTAGGATGAAACAGCAATTGTAGAAACAACTGAAGAGAAAGTTCACATCAGTAGTTTTCATTAATTCATAGCCTTTCAGCTGTTTCATACTGTCCTCAACACTTACTCATCAGCCTTTTTGTTGTTTTTAGTTGTTTCATAGGACATCAGTACTTATCTGTTTTTATTGACATCAGTAGTTATAACTACATCAGTAGTTGTAACTTTATCAGTCGTTTTAATAGAATCAGTACTATATGTGATATGGTCACTAAAGATCATCAGTACTTATTTACTGAGATCGTCAGTAATTATCACTTATTCTAGCTGCAGCATACCAAGCCGTAACACTAGGTTTGGAAAGTTGAACTATCCAAAGGCTTAGTAAAAATGTCTGCAAGCTCATCAGCACTAGGCATAAACTTAGGATCAATCAGACCTTTTCAAAACAATCCCTAATAAAATGATATCTGAACTCTACATGTTTGGTCCTAGAGTGCTGGACTGGATTTTTGACAATGCACAGAGCTGAAGCACTATCCATTAATAATGGAGTCTTAGTCTCTGTAATGCCATAATCCAAAAGTTGGTTCTGAAGCCAGAGTACCTGAGAAGTACAACTTGCAGCCGCAATGTACTCTGCTTCAGCAGTGGATGTGGCAACAGATGTTTGTTTCTTACTCTGCCAAGAAATCAAACAGTTGCCTAGGAATTGACATCCACCAGAAGTTGACTTTCTAGTTAACTTGCACCCTGCATAGTCACTATCTGAAAAAGCAACCAATTTGCAAGAGTGTCCAGTGGAATACCATAAACCTAGAGATTGTGTACCTTGCAAATATCTAAAGATCCACTTGACTGCAATCAAATGAGACTCTTTAGGAGCAGCCTGAAATCTAGCACAGACACAAGTAGCAAACATGATATCTGGTCTAGAGGCTGTTAAATACATCAAGGATCCAATCATACATCTATAAAGTGTTTCATCAACAGCTTTACCTTTCAGATCTGCATCCAGTTGTGTGGTGTTGCACATGGGAGTAGAACAGGGCTTACAATTTTGTAAATCAAACTTATTCAAAAGATCTTTTGTATATTTTGACTGATGAATAAAGGTTCCATCAGCCTTTTGTTTGATTTGCAAGCCTAGAAAGAACTGTAATTCTCCCATTGCACTCATTTCAAACCTCTTTTTCATTAGTTTGGTAAAATCATCACACAACTGGGGATCAGAGGATGCAAAAATAATATCATCAACATAAATTTGAACAAGTAGCTTATGCTGATCCACCTTCTTAATAAACAAAGTTTTATCTATGGAGCCTCTAGTGAAATTATTCTTAAGAAGAAAAGTGGAAAGTGTCTCATACCAGGCTCTAGGAGCTTGTTTCAACCATAAAGAGCCTTATCAAGTTTATACACCCATTCAGGATGTTTATTATCCTCAAAACCTGGTGGTTGACACACATAAACTTCTCCTTTTATTTTACCATATAAAAATGCACTTTTGACATCCATTTGAAAAACTTTAAGATGGTGGAATGCAGCATAGGCTAAGAACAATATAATTGCCTCTAGTCTGGCTACAGGGGTAAAGGTTTCATCATAATCAATACCTTCTTCTTATGAAAACCCCTGTACAACCAGTCTAGCCTTGTTCTTAACAATAAGCCCATTTTCATCAGTTTTATTCCTGAACACCCATTTAGTGCCTATTGCACACTTACCTGGGGGTAGAGGAACCAGTTCCCACACTTGCTGTTTCTTGAACTGAAGTAGCTCAAGCTGCATGGCTTCAACCCATCCAATGTCTCTTAAAGCAACATGATAGTTCTTTGGCTCTAGCTGGCTGATGAAGAGAGCATAGAAGCAGAAGTTAGACAATTGACTTCTTGTTGAAACACCAACATTGATATCACCAATGATTTGAGACATTGGTGATTCTTCAGCTCTTGATAAACAATGATATATGTGCAAGTGTTTGTAGAACCTTCAGCAGCAGCAGATGTTGATGCAGACTCTTGTGACCAAGAATTTGATGGTAACTCAAAAGATGTAGAGGAATCAGAAATCTCATCAGCATTTGTTATGGATGGAACTGCTGAAGCTACAGGAACATCAAGTTTAGCAGACTCAGGCAGTTGGTCACTAAACTTGAATAGGAGAGTATTGATAGTATCAGCATCATCATCAATACCACCAGGTGGAAGACATGCTGCAGAAGATGATTTAACCACATGATCTGCAACAGCTGGAGGTTGATATGGAAAATATTGCAGTATATCCAAATGAAACAACTCCACAGGGTTTTGTGGAATCTTGTCCATTGGAGATTCATTAAACTTCACATGCAAAGTCTCTTCAACTATCTTTGTCCTGCAGTTGAAGACTCTGTATGCTTTGCAAGTAGATGAATAACCAACAAAATACCCTGCATCCACCTTAGGATCAAATTTTTGGAGTTGATCCTTTGGGTTGAGAATAAAATAGGGACACCCAAATGCTTTGAAAAATGAAATTAGAGGAGCCAAGTGATGTAGAATTTCATATGGAGTCTTCATCAACCACTGATTTACTAAGGCTCTATTCTGCACATAGCAAGTTGTGTTAACAGCTTCAGCCCAAAAGGTCAGTGGCAAACCGGACTCAGCCAACATAGACCTTGCAGCTTCATTAGGGTCCTGTTCTTTCTCTCCACTACTCCATTTTGTTCTGGAGTCCTTGGGATGCTAAACTGTCTTTTGATTCCCTTTGAAAGATAAAATTCATCAAGTGTATGGTTTGTGAATTCAGTTCCATTGTCACTCCTTATACACTTGACTGAAAGGGAATACTGCTTCTCAACATACAACACAAAGTTGATAATCTTCTAAGCAACCTCATCCTTTGAATACAGAAAGAAAGTCCATACAAATCTGGAGTAATCATCCACAATTACCAGACAGTATTTCTTCTTTGCCATGCTCATCACTCTCACGAGACCAAATAGATCCATATGCAGTAATTGCAAGCAGGCAGTGGACTTAGGCTCTTCAATAGGAGGGAATGAGACTTTGTGATGTTTTCCTTTTAAAGAAGCAGTGCATGTTTCATCACAGTGGAACTCTTTTATTGGTAAACCTCTCACTAAACTATTGTGGATCAGCTGATTCATGTTTTTGAAATTAACATGACCCAGCCTTCTGTGCCACAGTTTAGATTCCTGAGGAGAGGCTTTGGAAAATAGGCAAGGATGGCCTCTGAGATTTATTTTCTTGGAAAGATCTAAGGCATACACTCTTCCTGTCCTGTTGGCCCTCAGGAGAGTGTGATCATCCAACACCTTATCAACCACATTCAGAACTTTGGATGATAGAAGCCTGCAGTTCTGACTGGTGAAAAGAGCAACATGGTCTTTATCACACATTTGACTGACACTCAAGAGATTGTACTTGAGATTTTCCACATGATTAACATCATCAAACTTTATTCCTCCATTGGAGACAAAGCCTTTTCCAATGATGTAACCCTTAGCATCATTGCCAAAAGAAACAAACCCCTTCTTTCCTTGAGAGTAGTCATGAAGAAGAGAGCTGTTCCCTGTCATATGCATAGATCCCCCACTGTCTACATACCAGATGCTACTTTGGCATGTTGAAGAAGCCTGCAATCATAAACAATTAGTTAGTTTTTGAGACCCAAACCTTTTTGGTTTTGGGTCTGTTCATATCAACAGATGGTAAACTAACAGACTTGCTATCAATAACAGCCTGAGGGGATGGAGATGGTGAAGAAGAAGAATCCTTTGGCATGGATTTTCTTCTCTGTGGTTTCAACACTGGAGAATCTAATTGGTTGACTCTCCCTAATAGATGTTACCACCATAAAAAGTTGTGTCTGATTTTGTGATAAAGCCTTCAGCTCATCAGACACATTAGTGCTTGAGTTTGATGGGTTCCTGTGTTGTACCATCTCTCTTTGAGCAACCTCAGCTGTTGCCTGTTTAACCCCTTTCTTTTTAGATTTCTTTATGGATATTGGGGTCACAGGTTTTGATGTTGCTGGTACAAATTTGATTTCAAACTCAGTTTTCATTTTATCCATTTCCTCTTTAATATTTTCCTTATGTTTGAGTTTGGAGCCCTTTTTATACGAGCAATCATGAGTAAGATGATTGAATAAGCCACATATTTCACATGGCTTTTTCTTCATCTTAAGTTGATCATCTGCTGAAGAAGATGAAACTACTGAAGACTTGTTCTTCAGCGGTTTGCTATCAGTACTAGCAGTTTTCTTCCCTTTAGTACCTGCTTTCTTGATATCTTCTTCAGTAGTTTTCCCACCCTTTCTACTTGCAGTTTTCTTCCCTTTAGTACATGCAGTAGTTTGGGCTTGTTCTCCAGGTGTTATGACATTCTTTTTAGTACTTTCAGTACTTTGTGAAATATCACCTGGAGTGATCAACTTTGTGATCATGTGAGTGTCAGCATTTGAACCATCAACATCAGCTGATAGATTCTGAGAGGAATTAATGCTGACTTCTACTTCTGATGGTGTTGTATCAGATCGTAGATCACATCATGAAAAGGATTGGTTATTGCTTTCACCATCAAATTCTACCTCTGCTCTGGGAGTAAAAACTGTAGGAGGAGCAGTGTGATTATAACCAATGCCAAACTTCACATTGGAAGCAGATTGCTTACTAAGAAGCATTTCAAAACCCTTGCAAGAATTTACCCATCGATCACACTCTACTTGGGTAGTTGCAAGTGTTTCTTTGAGGTCTCTGTACTTCTCTAGAAGTATCTCTTCCCTAGCCTTATCATTAGTGATTTGGCAATTAAGTTTGTAAATCTCATCATTCTTATCATTAAGCACAGACTCAAATTCAGCTTTTCTTTTGGAAATTGTTTGTTCTAGCTCAATGTTCTTGTTAATTAAAGCTACATTTGCTTCTCTAATAGATGGAAATGCGGCTATGCATGTTTGAGAACATAGTTTGGCTTTTGCCTCAGAGGATACCTGTGATACCTGTGGTGTAGAGGCATTAGAGGATGAAGTATCAACATACTCCAAAGCCATAAGAGCTAGATTTCCAAAAGGACTGTCACCACCATGTTGACCAGCACCAGAGAACAGTTGTTCATGACCAGACAAATCATCTGCTAAACTGCTCCAGTCAACAACTTCTGCGGTGAAAAAGCAGTGTTGTTGAGGTTGAGTTTGTTGATGAGATTGGGAAGGTTGAGGTTCAGGTAATGCTTGTGGTTGTTGTGCAATAGGAGCTTGAACCGGATTTGACTGAGGCAAGTAATAGCAGGGAAAAGGATATGACATTGGACCCTGGGGAACAAAGTATGCAGGAGATACAAAGTGTGAATGATGACTAGAACCAGCAGGATGTTGCCCTCTATTTTGTGGACTAGTGCTAGGAAAAGTCACAAAGGGTGCAGAAGAGTTCGATCCAGTTGATCTACACTCTCTTGCAAAGTGTCCAACCCTTTGGCATTTGTGACACCTCAACTTACTCTTGTCAAAACCAACTTTGGTTTTGCCAGAGAGTCCAGGAAATTTCCTGCGAGTTCTCTTGTAGAACTTCTAAGATTTGATATTAACTAAGGCTATTTGGCTTAGAATATCCATCTCTTCTAAATCATCATCAGCAATTCCCTTGAGATCATCCATGATGAAGCATAGATTGTCACTATTACTACCAGAATGACTATCAATACCAACAAATGCATGATCAGAAATGTTTGAAGAGAAATCAATATGCTCATCATAATTGCTTTCAGATGCAGCATATTCTGACTCATGACCAACCAAGGCAGTGTTCCTTGGTACGAAGTCATCAGTCAGCTTTCCTGATGATGACAGTTTCCTTTTCTGCTCTATCTCTCTTTTAAATGTAAGCAGTTTCCCATGAAGTTGGGTGAGAGATAGGCTATCCAGATTTGCACTAGAGCGTAGGACAATAGTGTATGTGTCCCATCTCTCAGGCAGTGATCTGAGAAATCTGTTATTCATCTGGCTGTTGGTGTATTCCTTTTTCACCATTTTCAGCTCAGAGGTCAAACAGGAAAAACGCTCAAACTGTTGAGTCAGTGTCTCACCCTTTCTATGAGAGAATGTCTCATATTGTTGGGCGAGGATTTCTCTGTTGTTGCTAAGACCTCATCTGTGCCACCGAATTGTTCCTTCAGTGCATTCCAGAGGTCATGAGCAGTTTCATGATGCATAAGCCCTGAATATATTTCATTCGGCAGTGCCATGGCCAGAATTCCATGCGCTTTAGCATCAATCTCAAACAGTTTCCGATCTTCATCTGAGTATTGCTCCTTCTTCTTCGGAGCCATTTCATTGGTTTCCGGATTGTTCACCATAGGCTTATGTGGTCCATGTACCACAGATTTCCAACAACCTGAACTGTTAACAGACAGGTGATGAAGCATCCTTCGTTGCCATATGTTATACTCAGTCCTAACCAGCATCGGAGGCTTGGTTGTGGAACCGGTATTGTGAGGGTCATTAGAAGGAGTAGTCATCTCATATTCAACAAATTCAATTAAGCTATAGCAGATTTAGAACAAAACACAACAAACCAAATTGAACCAAGAGAGATCTCAAAATGAATAAACGAAAGCGGCAGAAATTCAATAATCTATAGCCAGTTCTTGCAAATGTGCTAATTCAATCAAACATAGATATCAAATAGCAGTTTCAATGATCAACTGTTAGATCTCGATCAATGATTAACCTGCTCTGATACCATTTGTTAGGATCCGTGATCTACGTTTGATTGATTAGAGAGTATAGCAGCGGAAATCAAACAATGTATTAGCCAATTCACAAGAACACAAAAGATATTCAAGGTAAGAACAAACGGTTATAGACAGAGAGAATTCTGCAAAAGATATTTCATTCAATATTTGCTTTCGTGGTAACAGAATGTCACACATACAATTAGGTCAACACCTCTTATATAAGAGATGTGACGTCTGCTAATGTCACTTGATAGTGACATCTAACAGAATTTATTCAAACTACTGATAGTTAACACAACTACTGAAGATGTCAAAACAGCTGACATCTTCTTACAAAAATACTAAGTGTTAACTGTCACTACAACTACTGAAAAGAAACTACTGAAACTACAACGACTGAAGAACATGCTCTTCAGTCGTTTTACAAATACTGAAACAAAAAGAAAGCTACTGAAAGGAAACCATCACAACAACTGAAGAATGCTTCTTCAGCTGTTGTAACAAACTCTGAAGGCTTCAGTACTTGTACTTGAACTTCAGCTGTTGTCATCAGCTGATGTCTTCAGTCTGTAGTCTTCAGCTGTTGAAGTCTTCAGTACTTTAGTCTTTAGCTGTTGAAGTCTTCAGTACTTTAGTCTTCCACTGTTGAAGTCTTCAGTACTTTAGTCTTCAGCTGTTGAAGTCTTCAGTACTTTAGTCTTCAGCTGTTGAAGTCTTCAGTACTTTAGTCTTCAGTTGTTGATCTTCAGACTTGTTACAACAGCTGATCAAGTCTTCAGCAGTTGTTGTGATGTCTGTAGGACTTAGAGGTTTTTCTGATCAGGCTCATTGGTTCTTTTGGTCCAACACACCTTTTTGACCCCGCCCCAGTTATGATCACACGCTGATCATCCACTCGTGCACCTTTGTCACATGGAGCGGTTCCGCCACTTTCCAATCGCTTCCTGTTCCATCCTTGATCACCGTCTCCTTTCTTGCTACTTTCAGTCACCATCACAGATCTTTCATCATACAATCTCCCCGCCAAATCGACCGCCGACCTAAACGTGCTCAGTCAGGCAGCGATCATGTGCCTACGGATGTCCGCCGGCAAGCCCTGAATGTACCTCTAGATCTTTCGTGAAAGAGGTGTCACCTGATCAGGCACCAGACGTGCCATGTCGTTGAATTTCGTGGTGTATTGTTGATGTGTTAGGGTTCCCGCCTCGAGCTGCAAGAACTCTCTTTCAACTTTGTCCATCTCATAATGAGGACAAAATTCCTCAATCACCAGCCTTTTCAACTCTGGCCATCGCATCCTCCCATTAGCCCTGCTTCCCTCAACCTGGACGATATTGTCCCACCAACACAAGGCTGACTCCACAAAAGAATGGGCAGCAAACTTTACTTTTGGATCCTCCCGCACTCGCTGATATTCAATACCGCTTCCATCTCTCTCACCCATCGGTAAGCAGCAGCAGTAGTGTCCTTTCCATCAAAAGTTGGGGGCTTGCATCGTTGAAACGCCCCGTAAATACAGCCTCGTGCCGCCTCCGGCTCAGGCTCTTCCTCTTCGTCCTCTTCGTCATTGAAGAAAACCATTTCAGTCTCGGGTCGTCTCCTTTCGCCCGAAGGCCTACCCCCTTCCTGTTTCTCCTTGTCTCTAATAGCCTTCATATCTTCGGTCACCACAGACAGTAGGATCATCTGCATAACCTGATGCACTTCCTCCCTGACCACCTCTCTCATCGAGGCTCTCTGATTAGCATTCTCATCACAACCCTCATGATGAGGGGCCTCAGGTTCCTCATGGATGACCCTTTCAGCCCTAGACGTTCCTCTTGTGACCCGCAGTTCAGCACCACGTCCACCACCACCTCCACCTCGTGAAGCTTTCGAAGATCTGCCACCAAACATCTTCTAACACACTATAAGATTTAAATACTAACGCGGTCATTCAAGGTAATAACTCAGTTTATCTCAAGTATAGTAAGTCCCTAGTTACAGTGGCCAGTTGTGATTACCCACTTACTTTACTCTTCATATCCCAAGCATTTCCTATCCCGACTACATCAATATCTAAATCTACACATTAGCACACAAGCCACATATCATGCGCATATAATGTCGGTTAACATTAACTTACATAAAACATTTTCATAAAACCTTTTACCTGCAGGCACGTAGCTACTAGGACTGGCATCCCTTTTCGTTTTAGTCCCATTCTTAGTTTAAGATTAGTTTTTCAAAATTTTACCAAATTCACTTAAACTTTTGTTCTGATACCAACTTGTAAGGCCCCGTTCCCGGGCACCTCAGAACTGGTGGTTCATCGCACATAAACATTATAAAATGTACATTATTTAGCAGCGGAATTTTAAACTTTCATTTATAACTAAAACATGTCATTTACAACATTAGTTTTCATCTCAAAATATACGACATGTCAAAATACGGATGCCAGTCTCAAAGTGCTCCCAGTAGCTTATGCATCCATGCCTGCAACTCCTCAGCATCAACATATACCTGCCAACTATCATGCATACAAAAGTTAGCGACGCTGAGTGAGTTCTAGTTTTATAATAAAATACTTTACTTTCGTTAAAACCGTTCTTTCAAAACATACTATACTTTATAACCGTTCATGATCATGCATCATACGTACATACAGATAATATCATTATTATCTTCGTCATTACGTTCATTAGCTTGTTCATTCAACGTATTACATTATCGTTCACTTCTTTTCTAGATCCGGTCAGACTTTACCCTCTTCGTGGCACTCAACCACGATTACTGAGGTCGAATGACAAGGATCCTGTTCTGTACTTTATTGTGATAATTCATTTACATTCATTCATATGTTCGTTCTTTGGTACATGATATTCCATTCGTTACTCTTTATCACTCGACTCTTGTCTCTTGCAATACCCCCGACTCATGCTCGAAAGCTGATGATGTGTCGGGGCCTGCTCACAAACCCCCGACTCATGTCCGAAGACTGACACAGCACCGGGATACGTGACAAAGATTCCATACGAGTCAATCACAGGGATGGAACTCCATACGAGTCTGTTGCAACATAAAGTCGCTCATCTCATAACTATGCTTGGCCTTATGCCACACCCCCGAAGCTATACATAACTCGGGTAACAACACCCCCACCGTCGTGGGTAACACCCCCATAGAAATAGGTAACAACACCCCCACCGTCGTGGGTAACACCGTCGTAGAAATGGGTAACAACACCCCCACCGTCATTGGTAACACCCCTATAGAAATGGGTAACAACAGCCCCACCGTCGTGGCTAACACCTCTGACGGTCAGTCACAAAGACTGGAACCCTTGCGTGTACACTTTACGATTTTCTGAACCTCATGCGGTAGAGCTTTAGGCATTTAGAGCCGTGCACCTCTACACATATTGCTTTCAAGCCTCTCTGTACTTCTCTCTTTAGTTCATTAATTCATGCATGCATTCATTACATTCCTCTTTTCATCATCTTCCACTTTACGTTACATAATACTTTCATTACATTTCTTAACGTTCAATGCAAAGCCAATGGAAGACATACGTACATAATAAAGAACATACATATAATCATAAACATACACCATCACCAATACAGGCACATCATACATGCATAGCACGCATAAGCCATCACATCATAACCAGGCCTATCTCCCCATTTTACCCCTAAAAACCACTAAGAAAACTTAAGTCCAAAGTGGGCGCATGGGTCCTTCCAGGCGCATGAGCATAAAAATTCTAAATAGTAAACAGTCTGGGTGCATGGGCACTGTTTGGGCGCTTCTGCCCTGTTCAGGCGCATCACCAATCACTTAGCTGTTACAAGCACTTGGGCGCATGGGCACTGCTTAGGCGCATGGCCAATACTTAGCCGTTTCAATCTCTGGGACGCATGGGCACTATTTAGGCGCATGATTCACACTTAGCCTTTTCTTCACTTGGGCGCATGGGCACTATTTAGGCGCATGGCCAATACTTAGACGCATGGGCAAACATGCTGGGTGCATGGGCTACTATTTAGGCTCAAGACCCACCCTTGGGCGCATGGCCAACACTTAGGCGTCTGGCCATTCATGCTAGACGCATGGACAACTGTTTGGGCGCATGGTCTACTTTTCATGTTCATCAGAATATTCTGAAATCTTTTCTATGCCACCAATTTCACCCAATTATCATTCTAAGCATACACAAACACAGATCTTACATACTAAGGGCACCTAAGCATGCTATACATCATCTCTACCCATAATCAACACTATAACATGCATATATACATACAACATTCGAACATAAAGCTGTAAACCCACGGTTTCTTTAAACGGTGCTTACATCATATGCATAATAGCCCCAAATGAATTGAAAATCAGTAAAAGGGGTTCTAGAAACTCACCTTGAGTAGCTTTTTAGCAACACTCTTCTCATTCAAGACCCACCTTCGATTCAGCTCTTGAATCCCGAAAACAAACACTAAACAACTGGAACTTCGGTCAAGAACTCAATACTCAACTGAAACTGAGCTCAAACAAGAGAAGACTTACCTATTTTAGCTTCTTCTTCCTCTTTCTCTCTCTAGAACCGAGAGTCTCTCTCCATTTGTGCACAATTTCCATTCCTTCCACTTACTTTTCTTTTCCTTTCGTTTAAATAGAAATTCCGGGGTGTTACAAGAAGCTGCCAAGTCAGGAGCCATCATCCAGAAGAACATGAAGAAGTCTGCAGACAGGCAGAGGATGCTGAGCTTCTTGAAGCTGTATGGATTCTCTCGAAGGAGACTTGGTCCCATGTCTCTATCCACTATGGATGAGCATATCAAGGTGATCAAGCAAAAGATAAAAAATGGAGAGCTAGTTGACTTACATTTCCCTCCAAGTCAAGCTCCACCTAAAGTGGAGGTTAAGGTTGAACAACCAGAGACAACACAACCTGGACCTCCTGCATAATCTCAGCAAGCTTCATCTTCTAATCCATAACAAGGTTCTGTCCCCTCTCAATCTGACCTTATGAGAGAGGAAAACCCAACTGAGAAAGACAATGAAGATCAATCAGGTGCTGAAGGCCAGTGATAGGATCAAATGAATATATCTGTGATGATTTGTAACAAAATTCAATGAAATTCACACAAAGTAATCAAATCAAAACAAGATATCAATAAAATTCAAGTTTTCATTCATATCAAGGTAAGATAATTACAAGTATGAAAAGCGGATTTGAATATCTTGTGTATTCGTTTTTATCTACCTGCAAATCTAAGCTATTTATACTGAAAACACAAAGTAAAGGAACTAACAAATTACAAAAATAGTCCCTATACTATTACAAAATATCAAAAGAAAATAAAGACCACATGTTAATCTTTCTTAGAGCACTTAACAATACTCCCCCTAAGATTGACATGGTCTTCAGTCTTCAAAATCTTCAAGCTTGACTGCTAACTCTATCTTCAATGCTATCTTTAGCCTTGACTTCATCATTCAAAGAAATCTGCTGGTTCTTCTTTGACTTTGAACATTGGCTTCTGTTTGTACATATCTAACTCTTTCAAAGCTTTTGATATACCAGACTTGAATTTACTTGCAAGAATGTCTTGTTCTGGTTTAGCTTCATTTGTTTTAATCTCCATCTTGTCCATTCTTTCCAATGTATCTTTTGAAAGACATGAAATATCAATGTTAGCATATAACTCAATAGGTTTGTTACTTTCCTTTGAGTACACTTCTAAGACCCCTTTCCTTGATATTCTCATGAATTCAATATCTTTAATATCTTTCTTAACAATGTTGGCATACACAAGCGCTTTTCTCAAAGAAATCCTTTCCATAGCCGCATTCATCACATTGATAATAGAAATGAAATATTTCTTGTCTTGCTCAGCCATTTCAGGAGAAACTTTCTCAAATTTTTATACTGACAAAAATGAGATATAACTTGGATGTAACAGTTTTAGCTCAAAAACTCCAAATAAAGTAATCATGTCCTCATCCCATATTTCTAGATTTCGGACTAACTTCAGCTCAAATGTCTCAGTGTTGTAAAACCATCTGAGAATTGGCTTTGAGTTTTGATTACTGTCAATCATTTTTAGTCCAGGAGTTGTAACTTTTTCAAAATATTTATCATAGAATTCTATCAACGAATGTTCTTCTTCTTATTGAACTCCCTTAAGTTTCTTGTTTTTCTTCAAAGTAACAAAATACTCCTTGTCTTCTTGATCACATCTTGTGTTAAGAAAATTACTTGATCTATCCAATCCACGTCTTAATAATTCCACAAACATCTTCCCACGCTTTGAATCAGTATGATTGATCAGAGGTAATCTATTAAGCTCTTTTAAGTCTTGCACAAGAAGTTTTATGATACTGGAGTAAAAATGATAAACATCACATACAACACTTACTCTCTTTATCAAGAAGGCATCAAACACTTCATCATACTTCCATGCAATGATCTTTACTTGGTTTGTAAAATCTGGAGCAATCATTGCATTCAATAGTTCAGCAACTGATTGTCCTTTTTGCATTATATTTCTTACCAATCTCCGGTTGTTCTTGAACTATCGAGAATATGCATTTGATCAGTTGATGCTTTATAAGTCTGTCTTTCTGGATCAGCAAACATTTTCATTAATTCTTTTCTATGAGCATGAGCATCGTCAAATCTTGACATTTGTTTTATTTCCTGAGGTTTTAACATTCTTGTTCTTTTTGTTATCTCAAGATACTGAGGGTTGTCTATATCAAACACTATCATTTTCTTCATTGTTTCTCAGTTTCTTGAAAGCTTCTTACAAGATTTCTCAGAGATACAGATTGTAGTCTCTTCAGCTTCCTCCAAGGGTAATTTCTAGCTTGCAACCATGATCTAAGAGCGGGAATACTCGTATCATAAGGATCAGGATGGTGCAGCTCAGAACTAGACAGTTCTTCTACATTTATAACCTCCTTTGTTCTTATCCATTCACCATGCTCAACCACTATCTCATTTGGATCTATTGAAGCAACTGACTCAGCATAGATGCATTTCTTGTATTCATTATTAATTTGAGAAACAGTCAGTCCATCCAAATACACTCTATTGTATTTCATGTTCACAAGATAGTTATATTTTTCTTCAAAATCCTGTGGTACTTCATCTTGTTCTTGTATATGTTCTTGTGAAGAGAAATGTGACACAAATTCAGCTTCATCAATATCTTTATTCTCAAGAACTTCATCATACCAATCATCATTATATATTCTTCAATATCATCTAAAGCATTAATCTGTTCTTGAACATTTTGCTCTTCAACCAATTCTTCAGTTCTTTGAAGCTTAGAAGAGGATTAAGTTCGATCAATAACTTCTAACTCATTCACTTTCCTTTTGCCTTTTCTTTGCTCGAGATTTTCTTCAACCTGCATCTCAGTACTAATCACATGTACTGGTGATATAGATTTCTGAGCTTCACTTTCCTTTATCAATTCAGCTTTGAGATTTTCATTTTCTTCACATAACTTCTTGAATTTCTCCTCAAGACTATCATAATCTTTAATCATAACTTCAAAGTTCTTTATCACATCTTCTTTATCTTGGGCAAAACTAATAATCTTTTCATCTTTTAACACATTTTCTTGAGACAACTTTAAATTTTCATCTTTGAACTTTTGAATTTCTTTTTCACAAGAACTGATTATCTCTTTCATTCTTTCATTTTCAACTTTCAACTCTTCAATCTCTTTTTCTTTGTTTACATTTTCTTCTTTCAGTCTTTCAATCTCATCAACTTTAACTATTTCCTCTGTTTGTATAGACACATTGAGTGACATACTAACAGGGATTTCTTCTGCTCCTTCATTTGTATCAATTTCAAATATTTGATTGAATGAAATATCATTGATAAAATCAGAATCAGATGTTTGATTTTGAGAATTCCTTTCTGTTACAGCTTTCTAAACATTTTCTTCAATCAAAGCCTGTGGCTCATTTTTAGTATCTTCAACATTCCCTTCTTCATTTCCTTCTTGATTTACTTCAGTGATATCATTGTTGTCATCATCATCATCATCACTTTCTTCACTTGATGAAACTTCAGACATATCATCATCACTTCCTTCATCAACTTCTACATCTTCAATCAGATCATTTAGATCTATTGGTTCTTCTTCAGTTAGATGGAAGTGTGGCTGAGTAATATCAACTTCATCCATTGATACATTCCTAATATAATAAAAACTTGAATGTTTTGAGCACTAGTGATCATTGCCAGTCTTTTGTACACACTCTCTGACATGTGCTCTAGCTGAATTTTATGACCAATAACTTCTCCAGCACACAAATCTGGATTTGCATCATTAATGAGAAGTTGAAGAAATCTTGGGTACATCAGATACTTATGCCTTACTCCTCTTTCCAGATTAAAAATGAACCCATTCATTATCCACTTAGCCATATTAAATCTTTTGTTTGTGGATAAGGCTACAATTGGAGATGCAATGTCAACAGGGAATGAATCCCAACCCGTACTTCTTTTTGACATGCAATGTTGAAAGATATAGCATAAAAGCTTCCAATGCTTAAATACACGAGCTCTGAAAAATTGTTTCTTAGGGAAATAATCAGGATGACCCATCTGTAGAAAAACTTCTCTACACTCATTAAATGTATATTCAGGTAAATCTTCAGGATTATTATCTCCCAGTCTTAAAGCTTGTCTAATTGCTTCTTCAGAAACTTCAAGCATTCTTTCTGAAGTGATAAAGGCTCTTAAGACTTTATTTCCTTGATCATCTCTTTCAACTTGAGCCGTTCTCTAGAATTTTTTTAATCATTCTTCTATTTATCATAGGCCTTGCACACATGGCATACACATATTTTGTTCTTAGTAAGAATCTGATAATATCTTCATATCATGTAGCTTCTCTGTTTTCATCATCTAAGAAAGCAGCTACATTGTGTTTTGGCTCAAATTTTAATTCGGCCATCTGCAAAATACAACAAAAGAATTATGAGAACATTGAATATTGATTTAATGAAATTTATTTCTATATATGACTTTTAATTATTTTTTTTTGTTTTTTTAACCTTTGAATTTGACCTTTTTATTTTTACTTTTATTTTTACTTTTATTTTTACTATTGAATTAAGATTTCAATTTGTATTACTTTTGAATTTGTACTATTTGACTTTTGAAATTTATCTTAATTCATTTTGAATTAATTATTTAACAATTCAATTTTGATTTAATATTATTTTTTTTTATTTTTGTTCAAAAATTGATTTTCTGTTCATCTTCTTCTTCTTCGACTATGTAGAGTCGACAGATTTCATCATCCACAAAAATTTTCACTTTAAGATCAAAACAATACATCATAGACTCGAAAATGTGTTCTTATCAATAATCCAGTATCAATTTTTGATATGATACTCATTTGATCAGATTAAACTTGGATTATATTGGTTCGAACGCCCGAATAGCATTCAACCGTCTATTGACAAAACACTGATTTAACCCAAAATTTTTATATTTGAATCACAAACTTACGTTTTATATTCAAATACAATGTATACTCAAAGGATTTGATTCGATTTCTGATGAAATAAGGATATGTTGGTGCTCGACAGTCACAGTTCGAGGGTTTTGGTTCTGAAATTTTGAAGTGTGAATGAAAAATACTCATAAGTGTTCAATATATATAAGTGAAATTTTAGGCGTATGAGCCCTGTTCGGACGTATGGTCCTTGTTTGAGCGTATGAAAACCTAGAATTCACTTATTTTGTTAGACGTATGAGCACTGTTGTGCGTTTTAAGTCAGACGCATGAGAACTGTTCAGACGCATAAGCACTGTTTAGGCGCTTTTGCACTGTTCAGTCGCATGGACTTTGTAAAATGTCTAACACTTGAAATTTTGAAACTATTTAGACGTATGAGACATGACAAACGTCTAACACACTATTTAGATGCATGGGATTATCACAAACGCCCAATACTTGAAATTTTCAAATGTATTACAACTGTTTAGACGCATGGAATGAATCAAACGTCCAACACTTGTAATTTTCATAGATGTATTACAACTGTTTAGACGCATGGAAAACATCCAACACTTGTATAATCCTGAAAATTTCATTATGCTCCTATTGAGACGCATGTGCACTGTTTATGTACATACACTTGTGATTCCCAATTTTTTCACTTGCACACTTTTACCATTTAGATCCCCAAATTTTGAACTTTTTGCATTTTGCACTTTCAATTTATAAAATTTTTTATTTTATTTCTTCTTAAATTTCTTTTGTCCCTTCATTTTAGTCTCAACAAAAAAATCAAATATCATCTCATTTTCAACTTAAAATCATTTATTTGCAAGATTATGTATATTCATATTGTAATTTTCAAACACATTCTATTTTCAGTTTACACAAATACTTTAACATATAGCATCATCCTTTCAATTCAACATTTCAAATTTTGATTATGACTATTGAATATTTTCTGAGAACAACTCTTTCTGATATTACTCCCCCTAAACTTTTAAGTTTGAAAAAACTTATAACTTTCTTATGAAAGAGAATAAGATCACACAGCACATTGAGACATTGCCTTCACACACAAAGACATGCATAAAAGAAAAATGAAAAT